>JAJPUD010013365.1:30847-44744 GCA_023553655.1 Myrmecobius fasciatus
TTTTTTTTTGTTTTTGTTTGACTGATTCTTGAAGTCTTGATGAGTCATTCATTTCCAATTTTTCGATTCTAATTTTTAATGTCTTATTTTCTTCAGTTACTGTTTTTAGTTCCTTTTGCAATTGACCAATTACATTTTTTTGTTCATTGCATTCTTTTTCCATTTTTTTCTATTTTATTTTGCAGTGATATCATTTCATTTCCCCATGTTTCTTCTAACTCCCTTTTAAGATTTTTTTATGCAATCTTCAAAGAAAGCCTTGTGACATGGCGACCAGTTTGTGTCTCTCTTTGGGGCTTTTTCTGGAGTTGCTTTACCTTTAGGGGCCTTAGGATTTGAGGTCTGTTCTTCCCTCTCTCCATAAAAGTTGTCTATGTTGAGAGCTCTTTTTGGTTTTTTATTCATTTTTTTTAAAAGGTGTGAGGTCTGTTTAAGGCAAAGGTGGGATAGCTGCTTTAATTTGCCCTGGGGCAGTTCTGCTGATTGAATTGTTTCAGGTACTGGGCAGTTTTGCTTGATTGAATTATTTCAGGTGCTTCTCAGTCCTACTGATTGATTGATCGCCCTAGGGTGCTGTGTAATGCCCTCTAGGTCCCATGCTCATCAGGGGTTCAGTGGTTCACAATCTACTCCCCACAAAAGGCAGACCCTCCAAACCACTTCCCCACAATCAGGATGGATTGGCCCAAGAGGCCCCCAGACGACTCCCAGGTATGTGAAAAGCACAACTCTCCCATCCTGTTCGGAATCCTGTTCCAGCTCCCTTCTCCAGCTCCCTGCCCTGGTTTCCCTGTGCTGCAGTCTGGGTTCAGCAGACCAGCCCCCTGCCCAATTAAAACAGACCTGTTTTGAAGTTCTTCCAGAGTATCTTCTTCTAGAATCTTGTCCTCCAGATATTGTGGATTTTTTTGCTTCAAAATCAGTCTAGAGGCTTCATATGTTGTTGGTTTGAGGGAAGGTTAAAGGAGGTTACAGAGACTCCTGGCTAATCTCTGCCACCATGACTCCACCCCCGGAAGTCTCAAAAGATAAATACTATAAGTAACAAGAAAGTTAAAAAAAAAAACAATTTAAATATGGCAGAGCATAATTAGAATCACACAGGACCTAGCAATAGTTAGAGTAAAAGTCTTCAGATTTTAGCACACTATAAATTGAAAAGGGAAAGAGTTGGGATTGTATCTAAAAGTATCATAACCATCATGATTAAACATAAATGAAAAATAAACATTTAATGAGTTGCTAGACTCTCAGAATTTTGTTGCAAAAAGACCAAAACTTAAAAGAAAATTAGACACATAAGACCCAAGAGAAATATAAGATAATCATCAAAGATTAATTACAAATGACTTAATAAGATGTTCATATTTTATATGTGGAAATGTAAATCATATCTCTAACATTGTTGTTTCTAATTGAATAGTTTGAAAGAAAGATTGCAATAGAGCTGAGTTAAATGTGATTCCAAAAAAGCAAAAACATATAGGACAAAAGAAAAATGAGGAATACTATTATATTAATGAGGCATAGAAAGAAAAACATAGAGAGGAATTAGGGGAGGAGGACTGGTAGTTCTGAAAATCTACTCTCAATGGTTATAGGTTAAAGAGGGAACTATACACATACATATACACATACACACATATACATATATAAATAAAACTCTTCTAAAGTTATAAAGAAATAAGAAGGGAAGGAAATAGCGTAAGGGGACATATATAAGAGTGTGAAGGTTTATCATACTGGAATAAAGAGGCAGGGGAAAACTGGAGAAGATAAGAGAAGGATTCTTGGAGGAAGGAGGTTGGTTAAATAATAGGAAGTCAAGGTAGCAAGTAGAAATAAAGCAGAGAAATCAGCAGAGATAGGGAATAAGAGACACAAACATAACACTGATGAGGAGGTTTTCTTTTATTTTTTGAAATTTCTTTAAATTTATTGAGGAAAAAAAATTATTAGGGAAAAAAAACAAATTTGTCTTCTTTGTTCCTCAGACATGTGATATCATCTTTTTTTTTTGTACCTTTGCATTGTGATTTTATATGCTTGGGATATTGCCTCAACCCCATAGAATTCATCACTTTGCCCAAGATGCAACTAAAATACAATTTTCTCAATATATTTTTTGATTCCCATAAACTAATAATTTTCACTGCCTAACTGGTAACATTGGATATGTTATTTATATTCTGAAAGTTAATATCCATATCTCTTTATATATCAATACAGATCTCTCTCTCTCTCTCTCTCTCTTTGTATCTTTCTCATCTTTTTATACACATGTTGTCACCTAACAGGATGTAAATATCATTGTTCTATGGTTTGTCTTTTAACTCATTGTATTTAGCACAATTCTGGGAACATATATTCTAATTGTTTATTGATTTTTTGGATGCATCTTTTCCATCTATCCCTTTTTTTTATGTTCCCACTGGCTCCACTGGAGTGTAGATCTTACAATATCATGCATGGCCAACTAGATATTCTTTTTCTCTCCTATTTCTCTACGATGTATTTTTCAGATTATGTTCAATACTTTAATGAAGTTGTGATATCATTCATATATATGTTATCTTTATAGATTCTATTAGCAAACAATCCATGTATTTTCATCTTATGCAATCTTGTTTTATATTTTTGTTATTTAAAAAATATTTAAATCTCTCAAGTGTAATGAATCAGATGCATATCTTTTCTACCTATCCAAAACTATGGATATGGATGATATCTAGGATAAGAGCTAGTTAGTCTAGGGAAGTGCCAGGATCTCTGCCATTCTCAGAGAGTGGTTATGGTTGTTAAGATTTTTTCTGTCAAAATAAAACTGAATACTTTTATGTTACCTAAGGTCCAGGATTCTTTCATTGATCAATATAGATACATTCTAAATCCATATATTAATGAAGGGTCTCACTTCAATTATTTAGTAGTTTCTTGACTCCTCTTCTATTAGCAAACAGAAAGTAGAGAATAAAATACTGCTTTCAAATGCTGTTAGATACATGTCATACAACAGATTGAATTATTAAAAGAAAGATTTAACAACTCTGACTTTCAACAGAACATAAGTTTTTGAGACTAGAGATTCTTTAATTTTTATCCTTTTATCCATAGTCTTGAACACTGTGACTTAAGCATAGTAGGCACGCAACAAATGAAGAATTGACAACATTTGTTCTCTCTCATACGCATGTGTTTGTGTGTATGTGTGTGTATGCAGATTTGGTTTTAACTGACTAGAAGTTCCCAAATTTTATCCAGTACCCAAAAGATAATTCTTGTTTGCAGGAAAAAAGGAACCAGGCAATTCAGTTACTTATAGTCTTTGCTCTATAGATGATTGGCAATGAACAGAATAAGAGAAACATTTTCTCTTCTATATTCCAGCATCTCATAATTTAAAATATTTATTTTAGTTAAGCCCTTCTACATCAATAATAATTTCAATAACCACAGTTGTCAATGTTTTTTTCAACTTACTATGGAGAATTACATATATTTTGGCCTAAGTGAATTGGTTACAAAAGAAAAAAGTTGGCTACAGGCTTGTTTTCTTTTATACTTCAGATATAAAGAACAGTAGATGTGGGATGGAAATGGTTTGCGACTAAAGGATAATCATAGGATGTAGAAAAGCAAGTTTGCAAAAAAAGGAAAATTTTGGTAATCCTAATGATTTTTGAAAACTATTTTCGAAACTTGGTAAGGATTTTATTATACTCTGATGTTTATTTTGGGCCCCCAAAACTGAAATGTGATATAGAAAGCTTAAGGAGAGTCCAGAGGAAAGTAACATATAATATTGTACATGATTAAAGGTTTCAGAAATTCACTGAATTAAGAAAGGCTTAATTTATAGAGAAGAGAGACTTAATAATAGTCTTCACATATTTGAAAAAATATTGAATAAAGGTCAGGATTTGCAGCTGTTATGTGTTTCCACTGTCTCCACTAAGAGAAGATATGTTCATATAGTAGCAAGAGGAATTTAGGTTAAACCAGGGATCAGCAAGTTCCTTAGTGCTGAGTGTGATCAAAAGAGTAAATAACAAAATATACTTAAATGATGCTGAGATCTACTTGTGAATAAATATAAATCATGGGCAGAAGAAAATCAAATAAATAGATAAGGAAAACAATTGAGTAAAAATGAAGAGATTAGGTGAGGGTGAAAGATTGAGAAAAAAATAAAGTAATTCTCTTGATAACTAATACTTACCTCTTGTGCCTTTTAAGTTTTGAAAATGTTATAAAACTGTTGTTGATAAAGATACATTAAATAGTAATTAGCATCAACAAAATTTGGGGAAATTGGGTTACCATATACGCAATGAAAGTGCTCCAAATAATCATGATGCCAAAACTTTCCTCTTGAGAAAGAATAAAGATATCGTCATCCAAGATTCTTTTATGAAATGTTTTGAGGCATGCTGCAAACAAAAGAATATTTGGGAATTTCAGTAATTGTTTAAAAAAACAAATAAACAAAAAATATTTCTGACTTTTATCCCTCACTGAAGGAAATCCTACAGACTTCAGTGGCAGTTTTATTTTGTTTTTTTCCAAACAAATCCAAAATATTTCTTCAATAACTCGGGTTAAAATACACTAAATTTTATTTACTGAATGGCTAAAAGATTTGTACCCAAGCCCATAAAATGTTAAGAAAACCTCTCCAAGAACAATTTAGAACAATGACTAATGAACTATCTAACTATACATACCCTTTGATCCAGCAGTACCACTATTGGGTATGTATCCAATGAAATCATAAAAAAGGAAAAAGGACTCATGTTAAAAAATAGTTGTAGCAGCTTTATTTGTGGTGGCAAAGAATTGGAAAATGAGTGAATGCCCATTCACTGGAGAAAGGCTGAATAAGTTATAGTATATGAAATTAATGGAATGTTATTTTTCTATAAGAAGTGATTAACAAGGTAATTTCAGAAAATCCTGGAAAATTTTACATGAATTAATGCTGAGTGAAATGAGCAGAACGAGGAAAACACTATACACAGAAATGGCAAGATTGTGTGATGGTCAATTATGATAGACTTAGTTTTTCTCAGAAATTTAGTGACCCAAGACAATTCTAATAAAATCTGGAAAGAAAATGTCATCTGCATTTGGAATGAGAATTATGGAGACTGAATGTAAATCAACACATGCTAGGTTATTGTCTTTTCTGTTTCTTTTTTTCTGATTTTTCCCTCCCAACATGACTCATATGGAAATATGTAAAAAAATGAATATATATATATATATATGCATATATAACCTAAAATAAATTAATAAACAAAAACAACAAGGACAAAACCCTCTCCCACTTGGTTTCAAAGTACCCAACTACTGCTACTGCTCTTGCTTCCCTTCTATTGATTAGGGATTAAATGCCACTTGTACTGGGCCCCTTAAACTTGATTTATTAAGACATTGTTGCTACTATCACATTTGTTCATTAAACATAAAGCCTAATTTGTGCTTTACAATATAACAACCTGGACCTATTAACTAATGACTTTGTTCAGCCATTCATTCATGTCCAACTTTTCCTGAATCCATGGACATATCATAACTTTCTATCCTTCTCTTTACCCTAAATCTGTCAATCTCATGTTTGTTGCTTTAATAATATTCTCAATCTTCTTATATTCTGCCATCCTCTTCTCTTTGAGTGTTCAATGTTTTCCAGTATCAGAGTCTTTTCCAATGAATCCTTTCTTCTCATATGGCCAAATCATTTTTATAGATTCAGCATTTGACCTTCCAATGATTAATCTGAATTAATTTCTTTAAGATTACTAATTTGATTTCCTTGCCATATTTTCCTTTATGACTTCTGGAAGATGTCTATTTCCCATCTATTTCAGAATGCTTTATTTCATGATCTTTTTATTCTTATGGCAATCAGTAAGATTTAAGTCCTCACACTTGAAAATGCATCATAAGTTTTCCTTTCAAGTTTACCTTTTTGCATAATTAGTCTTTATCAATATCTTTCTAAAATCACTGATGTCAATTGAAAATCAGTATACTCCTTGTGTAAGATTACCATTTCTGGATTTACCCAATATGACTATCCCACCATCTCTCCCTTTATTGTTATTATTATTATTATTATCATTATCATTATTATTATTATTGCTGATGCAATTGGGGTTAAGTGACTTACCCAGGTTCACACAGCTAGGAAGTGTTAAATGTCTAAGGCCAGATTTCAACACAGGTCCTCCTTCAGGGCTGGTGCTCTATTCACTGTGCCACTTAGCTGCCCCTTCCATTTATTATCAACTTGTAATAAAGAGGATTACCAAAATAGGAGGAATATGAATCTTAAACTGAGACAATGGAATCACAGTTTATGACATCATGCAATATTCCAGTATTAGAGTGTGTGGGAGGGAAGAAAGCAAGAGTTTAAATACACTTCAATAGGGAGAGTTTTGTTACTTATCACTCCATTCCCCAATATTCCCTCTCTTTTATTACCTTTCTCACTTCCCATACCCTATTCTCCTCTTATTTTCCTGCAGGATAAAATACATCTTTACAATTTTATTGAGTATGCATGTTGTTTCCAATCTGAGCCAATTCTGATGAGGGTAAGGTTCACTCATTCCCCCTCTCCTCTCCCTCTTCCCTTAAACTATAAAATCTTTTTCTTGGATTTTCTTTATGGCAGATAATTTGCACCATTCACTTCTGCCTTTCCCTTTAAGCCAATGCATTCCTCTCTCCCATAATTCCATAATTAAAAAAGATAATGTACATTCATATTTAATTCATACCCATGTCCCCTTTCTGTATGTATTCCTTCTAAACGCCATAATAATGAGTTACAAGTATCATCCTCCCATGTAGAAATGGAAACATTATTTTGTCCCTTATGATTTAGTCCTACTTTCCTGATTACATCCTTATGCTTCTCAAGTGTCCTATACTTAACAATCAAATTTTCCATTCAGTTTTGGTCTTTTCATCATGTATACTTGAAAATCCTCTGTTTCAATGAGTGAACACCTTTTCTTCTGAAGGATTATTCTCAATTTTGCAGATTCTTATTTGCAATCCTAACCCCATTGCTCTCCAGAATATCATAGTCTATGCCCTCCAATCCTTTAACCTAGAAGCTGTTAGATCTTGTGTTATCCTGATTGTGGCTCCACTATACTTGAATTGTTTCCTTCTGCATAGTTGCAGTATTTTCTCCATGACCTTGGAGTTGCGGAATTTGGTTCTAATATTCCTGAGAGTGTTTGTTTTGGGATCTCTTCAGGAGGTGATTAGTAGATTTTTAAAAATTTCTATTTTACCCTCTGGTTCTAGAAGATCAGGACAATTTTTCTTGATTATTACTTGAAAAATGATGTCCAGGCTCTTTCTTTGATCATGACTTTCAGATAGACCAATGATTTTTAAATTATCTCTTCTGGATCTATTTTTCAGGGCAGATATTTTTTCAATGAGATATTTCATATTTTTCCTTATTTTTTCTTTTTCTTTTTTGGTTTTGCTTCATTGTGTCTTGATTTCTCATAAAGTCATTAGCTTCCATTTGCTCAGTTCTGTTTTTTAAGCAATTATTTTCTTCAGTGAGCTTTTGTACTTGCTTTCCCAATTGGGCCAATTTTGCTTTTTTTTTTTTTTTTTTTCTGAGGCAATTGGGGTTAAGTGACTTGCCCAGGGTCACACAGCTAGGAAGTGTCTGAGACCAGATTTGAACTCAGGTCCTCCTGACTTCAGGGCTGGTGCTCTAACCACTGCGCCACCTAGCTGCCCCACCAATTTTGCTTTTTAAGGCATTTTTCTCTGCATTAGTTTTTTTGTACTTCTTTTTGTACCTCTTTCAGTTCTTTCCCTAATTTCCCTCTATCTCTCTTACTTGATTTCCAAAGTCTCTTTTATGCTCTTCATGACCTGAACCCAATTCTTATTTTTCTTGGAGGTTTTGGAGATAGGAGCTTTGTCATTGTCATCTTCGGAATGTGTTTTGATTCTCCTTATCGCCATAACTTTCAATGGTCAGAAACATTTTTGTTTTCTGCTCATTTTCCTAGCCTATTATTCTGCTTTTAACTCTTTGTTAAAGTAGGAATCTCTTTCTAGGGTGGAGGGTGCCCTGTCTCAAGCTTCAAGGGTTTTGTGTAGCTGTTTTCAGAAATCCTTATAGGAATCTGACAAAAAGCAGTGGTCTTCCCTGGACTATTAGGTTTTTACTTATCCCACTATAGCTGTAAAATCTAATGGGCTGGCCAGGACTGAGACACCACTGACCAGGGCTGGGGCTCCACTGACTACTGATTGGAACTGCTCTGGAATTGCACACCAGACTCCTACTCATTATCACAGACCCTCTCTACTGATCTTTTGAGATGTTTCTGTGCTGTGAGGTCCACAATTCTCCTGCAGTGCTGCTGATTCAGAGGTTCCCTTCTTTGAAGGTAGGGTCTGAGCCAGAGCTAGGTGCAGAGCCAGGCCTGCTCTGGGATTGCATGCTGGGTTCCTATTCCTATTACACAGACCTTTTCTGCTGACCTTCCAGCTCCTGTTTGTTGTCTCTGATCTGAGAAGTCTGGAAGCCACTATTATTGTCACTGATTCAGAGGTCAGGCTGGGCTGGGGTTGAGGGTGGGGCTGCATGCTGGACTCCTGAACTTCTAACTTGCCTTTGGCTGGAAATGTTCTACTCTGTCTTTTGGATATTCTGATGCTCTAAAATTTGTTTAGAATCATGGTTTAAAGGAATTTGAAGCAGTTTTAGGGAGATGTTGGACAAGTTCTTGCCTTTAGCATCTTTGTTCCACCTCTGATGACTGTAATTAAGCAGTGTTAATTTTACCCAAATTTATAGCCAAGTCAATATGCCAGTAGCTATTAGTTGTTACTACTTGGGATATGCTGCCCCTTTCTCAAATAATTTTGTGTCTCAGATCAATCAAGAGAGCAGATTGGCAAGAAGTATCATGAAGATTTTTCACATTTCTCCACAAAGAAGAGTCAGACTAAATTATATATTTTGCATGCAGAAGTGAAAGACTACACAGACAAAAAAAAAAAAAGTCGACTTTAATCTCATATTCCTATGATCTTGTGAAAGGACTAAAGAATTAGGAGAAAAATTCATTTTGCTTAAATGGGAAAAAGAATTGGAAAAGGGAGTAGAATAGGGGGCAATTACAGAGTGACTACATTAAGAGAATAATTAATCCTATGCCAAACAATTGGGTCAAGGAGGAAAGAGTATAAATACACACTCACAATTTAGTTTGGACCTTCATTTTACCCAAAAGAAAAGTAGGAGGTGAACAGCCAATAAATAGGTGGTATAAATGTTAAAAAGGGGGAATAGGTGAAAAGACAATGACAAAAAGCTAACAAAATTTTTGAAGAGGGAAAATATAAAGGGAGAATGAGGAAGAAACATAAGAAAATAAGACAGAGAAGAGAACATTAGTAATTATATCTGTAAATATAAATGGGATAATTTCATCCATGAAATAAAAGTAGGTAACAGAATGAATTAGAAAACAAATGTGTATAAACATGTTGTTTATGGAAGATACTTCAAAAAGAAAAGCACCATTAGAGTTAAATATAAGAGACTGTAGCAGATTCCATTATACTTTGGCTGAAGCAAAAATGAAAAATAAGGCAGAAATATCAATCATAATAGCAGATGAAGTAAATCAAAAATTTATCTACTTGAAAGAGATAATCAAGGAAATTAAATTTGTTAAAGGTACTATATGCAATGCAATATTCATACTGATTATGAACATACAAAATGCCATGGCATACACATTTTTGGAGAAATAAAAAGTTAAATTATTTTTAAGAGGAAAGAATAAATAAGACTATACCAAATGGCAGATCTCAATTTATATTTTCTCAGAGCCATATTATAAATAAAAAGAAAAGTAAAGAGATAAACAGTATTTTAGGAAAAAATAGACCACTGGAGAAAAATTTCATGGGAATAGTAAGGAATATGCCACTTTCATGAAAAGTGATCATGTATTAGAGGACAAAAGTCTCACAAATACAGAAAAAAAACAGAAATATTAAAATCTTCCAAACAAAAGAGTAATTATTAAAATCGAAAGAAAACAAAACAAAAAATTGAACTAATAAATAAAAGTAGAAGTTGGTTTATGAAAAGACTGATAATAAAACAAACTATTTGACACATTGTTGAAAAAGAGAAAGAAGACAAATTGCACTTTAAAATTAGTGCAACAAATAAAAATGAAATTAAAGCAATTATGAGGAGCTATTTTGCTTGACTATATTCCAGTAAAACTAACACACTAAAAGATATAGATGTATGTTTGCAATAATATAAGTTGGCTTGATTAACAGAAGGGGATGTAGAACTCTTAAAAAACACAAATGTAGAAAAATAATTTAACGAGCTACAAATGAGCTCCCTGAGGAGCAAAAGAACCAAATGGACTTATGATATAATTCTATGAAACATTTAAAGAACAAGTACTTTCCTTATTGTATAAACTGCTTGAAAAATTGGTAACTAAGGTGTCATACCAAATTCCTACTATGACACAAAATTTTTTTTGACACTAAAATCAGAAGAGCCAAAACAGAGAATGTAAACTGTATAGCTATCAATTTTTCTAATTTGTATTGATGCAAACAAACATAGTAACTATATAAATGAAACATATTATATTAAATTTAAGAAAATAAAAGAGAGCAATATATCATAAAGATCTTATACTATAAATAGACTGTATTTATATCAGGGAAATACATGGTTGGTTCAATATAAAGGAAATGATCACATCAATAAGAAAAATAATAATGCAAAACTTTTTATAACAAAATATAACATGCACATCTGTTTAAAAAAAAGCAACCCTTAAAATGTAGGAATAAATGGAGCTTTCAAAAAAAATGAAAAGTAGTATCTATTTAAATTAAAGAGCAAGTTTTATGTGTAATGGCACTAAGCTTGAAGCCTTCCTCATAAGACCAGGATTAAGCAAAGATGTCCATTGTCAACATAACTATTTACTCTCATGCTGAAAATACTCTCTAAAGCATTAATTCAAGAAAAAAAGAAATTTAAGGAATAAATATAGCCAATAAAAAAACCAATAACTCCCCCCCAAATGATATGATGGTGTATTTAATTAACTCCAGAGGTGCTATTATAAACCTAGTCAAAGCAATTAGCAGTATTAACAACTTTGCAAGATATAAAATAAAATAAATATTCTATAAATCTCCAATAAAATCTAGCAGGAAAAGATAGAAATAAAAAATTCAATAAATTAAAATAATGGCAAACACAAAATTCTTCAGAACTCATCAGAACCACGTCCAACAGAATTGTTCATCATATAATCTTGTTGCCTTGTGCAATGATCTCCTGGTTTTGCTCATTTCACTTAGCATCAATTCATGCAAGTCTCTCCAGGCATCTCTAAAATCATCCTTCTGATTTTTTCTTATAGAATAATAATATTCCATAGCATTAATATACTATAACTTATTCAGCCATTTTCCAACTGATGGGCATCCAATCAGTTTCCACTTTGTTGTCACTAGAAACAGGGCTGCCACAAACATTTGTCTTCATGTGGATACCTTCCCCTCCTTGATGATCTCTTTGGATAAGCCCAGTAGAAATACTGCTGAATCAAAGGCTTTGCACATTTTGATAGCCTTTTGGGCATAGTTCCAAATTGCTCTTAAAAATGGCTGGATCTATTTACAATTCCATAAACAACGTATGTATCCCACTTTTCCCTCATCCCCTCCAACATTCATCATTCTCTTTTTCTGTCATCTTAGCCAATCTGAGAAATGTGTAATGGTACCACAGAGTTGTCTTAATTTGCATTTCTCTGATAAATAGTGATTTAGAGCACCTTTTCGTAAGACTAGAAATGATATTAATTCCTTAATCTGAAAATTGTCTATTCATATCCTCTGACCATTTATTAATTGGAGAATAGCTTGGACTCTTTATAAATTTGAATAAATTATTTATGGTTTTTAGAAATGAGGCCTTTACCAGAACCCCTGAATGTAAAAACAAACAAACAAACAAATTTCTCCCAGTTTATTCTTCTTTTCTAATCTTTTCTGCATTAGTTTTGTTTGTACAAAAACTTTTTAACAATATAATCAAAATTACCTATTTGATGTTCAGTTGTGTCCTGCAGGTCATTGGCCAGAATTTCCTTCCTTCTCCACAAATCTGAAAGAGAAATTATCATTTGTTCTTCTAACTTGCTTATAACATTACTCTTAATGTCTAAATCATGAACCCATTTTGACCTAACCTTACTATATGGTATTAGATGTATGTTAGTGCCTAGTTTCTACCATGCTAATTTCCAATTTTCCTAGCCATTTTTGTCAAATAGTAATTTCTTATCCCAAAATTTAAGGTCTCTTTGCCAAGCACTAGATTACTATAGTCATTGACTATTTTATCCTGTGAATCTTACTTATTCCACTGATTGATTAGTCTATTTCTTAGCCAGTACCAAATGTTTTTAGAGCTAATACAGCTAGACCACCTTCATTCCCATTTTTATTCAATAATATAACCATGAAATTCTTGACCTGTTGTTCTTCCAGCTGACTCTGTTATTTTTTTTTAGATCTGCAAAATAATTATTTTATATTATCAGCAGTTTTTTGAAATGGGATTTTTTATTGTATCTCTTGCTGGTGGACTTTGTTGGTGATATATAAAGAATGCTGATGATTTATGCAAATTTATTATGTATCCTGAAATTTGGTACTGTTGTGAATTGTTTCTAGTAGCTTTTTATTTGATTCTCTAGGATTGTCTAAGTATACCATCATATCATCTGCAAAGAATGATAATTTGGTTCCCACATTACTTACTTAATTTACTTTAATTTCTTTTTTTTCTCTTATTACCAAAGGTAACAATTCTAATACAATATTGAATATTAATGGTGATAGTGAGCAAACTTGTTTCACTTCTGATCTTATTGGAATGGTTATGGTTTGTACCTATTACATATGATGCTTGCTGATGGTTTAAATAAATGCTACTGATTGTTTTAAGGAAAACTCCATTTATTTATGTGTCATAAAAGGAATTTGGTAGGAATTCGTTCCCTTTTTTAGTTTTATTTTTTTATTAAAGCTTTTTATGTACAGAACATTGAGTAATTTTTCTACATTTTCGACCTTTGAAAAAACTTCCATTCCAAATTTTTCTTTCCTTTCCCCCACACCCTCTCCTAGATGGCAAGTAGTCTAATACATGTTAAATATGTTAAAATATATGATAAATTCAATATGTGCATAGCTATCTATATAGTTACCTTGCTGCACAAGAAACATCAGATCTAAAAGAGAAAAAAAAAAACAATCTAAGAAGGAAAACCAAATGTAAGCAACCATTCACAGAAAGCATTGAAATGCTATGTTGTGGTCCACACTCAGTTCCCACAGGCCTCTTTCTGCATGTATAAGACTTTCTTCATCTCTGAACAATAGGAACTGATTTGAATTACCTCATTGTTGAAGAGAACTATGTCCATTGGAATTGATCATCATATGATCTTGTTGCTGTTTATAATGATCTGGTTCTGCTCATCCTATTTTTTCAAATTGTTGGCATATTATTAGAATTATTGCTTCTTTTAATGTTTGATAGAATTCACACATAAATCCATCTGGCCCTGGAGATATTTTCTTAGGCAGTTGAGCAATAGCTTGTTTAACTTGTTTTTCTAAAATGAGAATATTTAAGTCATTTGTTTTTTCTTTTGTTAACCTGAGCAATGTATATTTTTATAAGTATTACTCAATTTTACTTGGATTATCGTTTTTATTGACCTATATTTGGGTAAAATAACTCCTAATTATTGTCCTAATTTCCTCTTCA
>JAJPUD010013366.1:0-25655 GCA_023553655.1 Myrmecobius fasciatus
TGTGTAATGGCAGCTAGGTCCGATGCTCATCAGGGGTTCAGTGGTTCACAATCTACCCCCCACAAAAAGCAGACCCTCCAAGCCACCTGCCCACAATCAGGACAGATTGGTCCAAGAGGCCCGCAGAAGACTCCAAGGTGTGTGAAAAGCACAATGCTCCGACTCCTGTTCAAGCTCCCTGCCCTGGTCTCCCTGTGCTGCAGTTTGGGTTCAGCAGACCAGCCCCCTGCCCAGTTAAAACAGACCTGTTTTGAGGTTCTTCCAGAGTACCTTCTTCTAGAATCGTGTTGTCCTCCAGATATTGTGGATTTTTTTGCTTCAAAATCAGTCTATAGGCTTCATATGTTGTTGGTTTGAGGGAAGGTTAGAGGAGCTTACAGAGACATCTGTCTGATCTCCGCCACCATGGCTCCACCCCCGGAAGGAAGTCTTTTGGTCTCCTTTTCATGGAACCTTTTTGGGAATCTCTTTCAGGGGATAATCAGTGGATTCTTTCAATTTCTATTTTCCCCTGTGGTTCTAAATTATCAGGACGGTTTTCTTTGATAATTTCTTGAAAGAAGATGTCCAGGTTCTTTTTTTGATTGTGACTTTCAGGTAGACCAATTTTTAATTTATCTATTCAGGATCTATTTTCCAGGTCCATTTGTTTTTCCAATGAGATATTTCACATTATTTTCTTTTTTTTTTTTTCATTTTTTTTGGTTTTGTTTTATTTTATCTTGATTTCTAAAAAAGTCATTAGCTTCCATTTGCTCAATTCTATTTTTTAAGGAATTATTTTCCTTAGTGAATTTTTGTACTTTTTTTCCCAATTGGCTAATTTTGCTTTATAAAGCATTTTTAAAGCATTCCTCTCTTCATTAGCTTTGTGTATTTCCTTTGGCACCTCTTTCAGTTCTTTCCCTAATTTTTCCTCTATCTCTCATTCTTGATTTTCGAAGTCCCTTCTAGCTGTTCCATAACTTGAGCCCAATTCTTTTTTTTTTTTTTTTTTTTGGAAGCTTTGGATGTAGGAGCTTTGATTTGTTATCATTTTCTGAGTGTGTGTTTTGGTCCTACTTGTCACCATAATAATTTTCAATGGTCAGAAACACTTATTTTTTGTTTGTTTTCTGCTCATTTTCCTAACCTATTACTTTTCTTTTTAACTGTTAAAGTAAGGCTCTATTTCCAGAGTTGAGGGTGCATCATCCCAAGCTTCAGGGGTTTTGTGCAGTTGTTTTCAGAAATCCTTCTTGGAATTTGGCCATAAGCATTCTTTTCTGTCCTAGATCTATTAAGTGTGTCCCTACCCCACTGTACTGTAAGTTTAATGTGCTGGCCGGGAATGGAGGTCTACTGACTAGGGCTGCATTGACCTTCTCCACTGACCTTCCAAGTCCTTCCTGTTGTCCCAGCTTCTGCTGCTGATTCAGAGATTCTACCTAACTGACTCTGGGGTCTAGGGTGGAGCTGGGGCCAGGCCAAGCCTGCACTGGGACTTCATGCTGGATTCCCACCCTGATGTCATAAATTTTTTCTGCTGATCTCCAAGTTGCCTCTGACTGCAAAATGTTCTCCATCTCCAAAATTTGTTTTGAGTCATTTAAAGGAATTTGCAGCAGTTTGAGGTAGAGTTTGGACAAGTTCCTGCCTTTATTCTACCAGCTTACTGCATCTCTCTCTTTTATAATTTTAGAACATTCATTTGGGGCATAAGAGATATGTGAATCTTGTTTACGTCATTGTGTATATTTTCTTGTCTCTGCTAACTTCACTTTTCAACACTTCATATAGATCTTTTTATGCCTTTCTGTATTCATCACATTGATTATTTTATAGTATAATAATATTTCATTACATTTAAGTGCTGCTATTTGTTGAGCCATTTTTCCTATGTACTTTATTTCTAATTCTTTGCTATCAGTGACCTCCTTGGGATATAAGCCTATTAATGTAATGTATAGATCAGAGTACATGGACATTTAGGAACTTTATTTGTATAATTCCTTGTTGCTTTTCAAAATGATTATACTGATTTACAGCTCCACCAACAAAGCACACACCAACTAGGTCCCCACGATCCTTTCAACATTTGACCCTTTTGTCATTTTTGTCAGTTTATAACATGGTAAATTGAAACTCAAGAGTTGTTTTGATTTGCATTTCTCTTATTAGTGATAATTTGAATTTCTTTCATGTGGTTATTAATACTTTGCAATTCTCCTTTTGAGAACTATTTGTTTCTATCATTTGACTTGTCGTATTTTAGGGAAGAGTTTTTGTATATATTTTTGCATATGTATATTTGTATGTGTGTATGTTATATGTTAATTGTTCATATATGTTGGATACCAAACCCTTCATTAAAAAATTTTAATATAAAGGAGGAGCCAAAATCGTAAAGGCAGGGACTCACCTGAACTTTTCCTCAAACTCCTCCAAAAACTTTTAAATAATGGCTGTAAACAAATTCTGGAATGGCAAAAAGATGGAGTGAAACAAGACAATGCCTAAGACAATTTAGAACATGGGCAGGAAAGTTCTGTTGGACCAGGGTGATTAGTGGCACTCAGGCTATGACCAGCAAACTGAGAGAAGGGGGAAATTACATCAGTGGCAGCAGTGGTGGTAGCTTATAGATGATAAAGGGAGGGTGGGTTGAACAAAAGGAAATTTATAGGGGTCACTCTTTTGCATTGCTTGTATTGAAAGCTGGGTTAAGATACTGAGTCTCAATCCCCGGGTGAGGAGGAGCACTAGCATACCACTTATAATTCTAGGGCCAAGAAGAGTAGTTGTAGTCATTCATATACCAATGCACAGAACAAGAGAGGTAAACATGCCTCTCTTTAGATCAAACCATCTTGAATGAATCAAAACTAAACCCTCAGGTTTAGCTCTGAAAACAGCTGCACAAAAAACCTTGAAGCATGGGATAGTGCTCTCTCCACTCCAGAAGCAGAGTCCCACTTTAGCAAGAGTTAAAAGTCAAGAAATAGACTTGGAAAATGAGCAAAGAGCACCAGAGAAAATCTTGACTATATAAAGTTACTATAGTGACAGAAAACATAAAAAAACAAACTCAGAAGAATACAACAAAACTGTCAAAACTCCTCCATCCAAACTTCAAAGAAAAATATGAATTGGTTTCAGGCCATGGAAAACCTCAAAAAATATATTAAAAATCTTACTTGATTTTTTTCCCTCTATGTCTCTTACTTGAAATATAGAGGAAAAATGGGAAAATAAATGAGAATGATGCAAGAAAATCATGAAAGAGTCAACAGCTTGGTAAAGGAGGCACAAAAAAAAATTACTGAAGAAAATAACACCTTAAAAAACACAATAGGCTAAATGGTTTAAAAAAAAAAAAAAAAGGTACAAAAATCCAGTGAAGGGAAGAATGTCTCAAAATGCAGAATTGGCCAAATGGAAAAGGAAATACAAAAATTCATTGAAGAAAATAATTGCTTGAAAATTAGAACTGGGGCAAGTAAAAGCTAATAACTTTATGAGACATCAAGAAACAAACAAAATCAAAAGAATGAAAAAATTGAAGAAAATGTGTTATATCTCATTGGCAAACAACTAACCTGGAAAATAGATCCAGAAAAGATAATTTTAAAATTATTGGACTAATTGAAAGCCATGATCAAAAGAAGAGCCCAAATATTATCTTTAAAAAAATTATTAAGGAAAATTGCCTTGATTTTCTAGAACCAGAGGGTAAAATAAAAATTGAAAGAATCCCCAATTGACTCTCTGAAAGATATCCAGATGAAAACTCCTATAATATTATAACCAAATTCCAGAACTTCCATATCAAAAAGAAAATATTGCAAGTATCCAGAAAGGAAATTCAAATATCATGGAGCCACAGCCAGTGTAACACAAGATTTAGTAATTTCTGCATTAAAGGATCAGAGGACTTGAGTTATGATAGGAGTGGGGAAGAGGGGAGAGCAGAAGAGCTAGGAGTACAGCCAAGATTCACCAAGATAATCTCAGCAAAATCAAATATAATTCTTCAGAAGAGAAAAAATCATTCAGTGAAATGAGGATTTTCAAGCCTTCCTGATGAAAAAGCCACAACTGGGTAGGAATTTTGACTTTCAAATATATAAGACTGAAACATAAAAAGGTAAACAGGAAAGAGAAATCATAAGAGCTTCAATAAGGTCAAATTGTTTACATTCTTACATGGGAAACTTGTATTTGTAAATCCTAAAACTTTTCTCATTAGGGCAGTTAAGAGTAAGAAAGCACAGGTATGAATTATATGATTATCTAAAAATAATAAAATTAAGAGATGAGAAAGAATAATTCACTGGGAGAAGAGGAAAGGGAGAGGTAGAATGGAGTAAATTATCTGACATAAAAGAGGCCCTAAAGAGATTTACAGTGAGGGGAAAATGGTGAAAGGGAGGAGGGGAGCAACATACACACTCAATTGGGTGTCGAAATCTGTCTTCTTGTACAAGAAAGTAGGAAGGCAATAGGATAAGTGAAAAGGTTGGGAGGGGGTCAGGGAACCTGATACAAAAAAGGTCATTCTGGAGGAGATAAAAGTTAGAAGCAAAACATTTTTGAGAATGGACAAGTTAAAGGAGAGGGGGAAATAGAATGGAGGAAAATACAGTTGGTATTCATTACTGTGGTTCTCCACAGCAATATAAAAATTTACGCAACTTTCTCTTATAAAGACTTCATTTCTAAAACATAGAAAACTAAATCAAATTTATAGAAATAAGAGCAATTATTGAATTGACAGATGGATAGGAAGACAGTTTTCAGTCAAAGTAATTCAAGCAATCTATAGCCACATGGGGGGAAAAATGCTCTATATCTAATGTAAGTGATTAGAAAAATGCAAATTAAAACAACTCTATCCTACCACCACACACTTATCAATTGGCTGATATGACAGAAAAAGAAAATGACAAATGTTGGTGGGAAAATTAAAATACTAATGTATTCTGTTGGTGAATTTGTACAAGAGGAATTTGGTTCTGTGCCAAAAGGACTATAAAACTATGCATACTCTTTGACCAAATACCATTACTAGATTTGTATCCCTAAGAGATTTAAAACAAAAATAACAAAAAGAAAAAAGACCTATGGACTCACAAATATATAAAGCATCTCTTTTAATGGTGGCAAAGAATTGGAAATTGAAAGGATGTCCAAGAGTTGGGGAGTGGCTAAAAAAGTTAAAAAATATTTTAATGGAATACTATTGTTCTTAAAGAAATGACAATTAGGATGCTCTCTGAAAAACCTGAAAAGATTTACATAAACTGATGCTAAGTGAAGTGAGCAGAACCAGGAGAACATTGTTCACAGGAACAGCAATATTGTATGTTTTAATTTAATTGTTCTCAGCAATACAGTGTTCTAAGACAACTCTAAGATTTATGCTGAAAAGCACTGTTCATCTCCACAGAAAGAATTGGTTGTGTCTGAATGCAGATCAAAGATATTTTTTCTTTTTAAAATGTTTCTTGGGGGGGGGTGTATATGTGTTTTCTTTCACAGCATGGTTTACATGAAAATGTGTTCTGCATGTCTACATATGTATAATCTATGTCAAATTGCTTGCCTTTTCTATGAGGGGAGAAAGAGAGAATTTGGAACTCAAAATTTGAAAACAATGTTAAAATTGTTTTTACATGTTTTACATGAAATTATTAAATTACAAAAAAAAAATTTGATACAGATTTGTTTGTAAAAGCTCTTCAGTTTCACATAATCAGTTATCTATTCTGCCTTTTGTAGTTACTTTTCTCCTTTGGTTAAGAATACATTGCCTAACCATAGGTAACTATATGATCTACTCATTTTTTAATATTATGATCTTTAATATTTCCATTTAGATTGTTTATGTGATATAGATATATCTGTCAACACAGATGTTATTTAATCAAGTTGTTAGTAAAAGATCTCACAATTGTAGTACCAAGAGTTAAATTACTGTTTGTAGACAGTATACTTACTACTGTTATTTAAAAAGAAAATGTATTTAATTTTTCTTTAATTTTCTTATTTAATAAAATATATGTAATAAACCATCTTCAAAAAAATCACATTTCCTAATGTTTTCAATTACACTCATCTTTCTGAAAGATGTTTATATCTTTGTTAGATTAAGCTTCTAAGAGGTTAGGCTGTTTAAACTATATTCTTTATAGCCCTAACACAAAGGGCATATAATCTGAATATGTGCAAAAATGATGAAAAAGGATTTCCTTCTTCAGGCCTATAATAAACAGCTGATTCTTTCTTTCGAAAACAATTGCACTGTTAAATTATAAATGGAATAACAAAGAAGTCAAATACAATGTGTGATAAAATTAAAAAAGCATTGGCTTAGGAGACAGAGGACCTGAGTTCAAAGCCCAATTCTGACTCTTAATGACTTTGTGACCTTGGCCAAGTTACATAACCTCTGGGGCAGGCTTCAATTATCACATCTATAAAATGCAGATGTTGTACCAAATGGACTTTTGAAAGTCCTCTGCAATTTTAAATCTATAATCCATTATATCCTGATAATAAAATATAAAACTGTGGTTAATATTAGATTAAGAATCCCAAATACTAGATTATTTAGTTTTTATCTCCTCTTTATCTGTCTTTATTCCTTTAATTAATTAAAATTAAAGAAATGTGATTTTTTGTGAACTTAAATGTCTTAATATTTTAGATATTTAAAAAACATTATAGCCATAAATCAGTTGTTTAAGATTTAATATCAAACCTTGTATTATAAGAATAATAAACACAATTTATTAAATCAGATTATTCAACTTACAAAGCTAATAAGATGACCAGAAAACTTCTATTAGTAACAAGCTACATAGTTTAAAGCAAATATATAAAACATCAGTTTTGCCACAAAGTACACTAGAAGTTACTACAGTGTTATCTTTGAAAAAATTACAGAAACTAATACCTGAAACAAAATTATTAAAAAAAAAAAAAAAAAAAAAAACTGTGGGGGCAGCAAGGTGGTGCAGTGGATAGAGCACCAGCCCTCAAGTCAGGAGGACCTGAGTTCAAATCTGGTCTCAAACATTTAACATTCCCTAGCTATGTGACCCTGGGCAAGTCACTTAACCTCAATTGCCTAAGCAAATAATAATAATAATAAAATAAAATAAATAAAAAATAAAAAGAACTGTGTAAAAATTTAATTAAGAATGTATATTATTGGGTCAGTTCTTTTATTATGCCCAACTAAAAATGACTCCCAACAATGTCAGCTAAAATTCCAAAGCATAAATTGTGATATGTTCATTAAGTACAGTTTGAATTTTACCTTAGGAACAGCTTCTGTAACTATGTATCTAATGTTGTTCTATAATTGAGGATGGTATTGATCGGCATGTACGGCTCAAATCGATCGTCCTGACAGCCAAAATTACAGTAATCTGTCAGTATTGACGACTCTTTCAAGTTTTGATATCACCTCTTCATTTGTCTTGTCTGGCCTCACTTGTATTTGAAATGTATTTTCTTGAAATTTCTAGTTTTGTCAGCCTAAGTATTTTATAGTGCTTTATGTTTCTTGATCCCAATTTATTGGATTGATCATGCAATTTGAGTTGAAGTACAACCCTGGAAGCAAGAAGAGGCAGTGCTCTAAGTAAGGATTGTATCTAGAAAGTAATGCAGACTTGATTTAAAACATAATTTACTAGTTATCTGTTGAAAGAATTTTTTTTTACAATGAAAGATTTAAAGTCATTTTAAATGTATTTGATTTTAGCCACTAGAAACTACTAATAAATCTAAAATACTACATAAAATTTTGTTTTTATTATGTAATATACATCAGTTATGATTGATGAAATAATTTACAGGTTAGATATAGATCTAAACCTACTCTAAAAGGCCATTTTAAGTATTTCTTGAATTGTTTTTGCTAGTTACAATTTGCCTTTTTCTTTAAGTATTTAAATTTTTTTCCAGTTTTATTTTTAATAACTTTTTGTTTTTCCAAATACATGCAAAAATAGTTTTCAACATTCACCTTTGCAAAACCTTGTGTTCCAAATTTTTCTCCCTTGCAATCCAGTATAGGTTAAATATGTAAAATTTTACATGTATAGACTAATATTCTAAGGCTTATGGAGTTAAGCATTTGTGCACTAAGTTTAAGATTGTGGCTTTTCTACCAAAGGTTATTAATAATTTTCTTTTTAAATTACTTTTAGACTTGATGCTTATTCTTAAAGAACTGAATTCATTTTTTTTTAAATTTAGCAGACAAATTACCAGAACACAATGGTAAGTTCTTAAGCTAACCAATTGAAATTAATCATCCCAGCAAATCAAAGTGGTTTTTTAAGAGTGCTCTCTCCCCCCTATTAAGTAAAATCCAATGGCTGTCTGTCACTACTAGAATCAATTTAAGCTCTTCTGATTGAATTTTAAAGGCTTTCTCAATCTTATTAAAATTATTCTCCTTTTCTAAATAATACTCAGCTATCTCATTCAAAGCAGTCCATCTTCTGTCTCCACCCCTTTACATTGTTATTTCCCCCCAAATTTACAATGAACTCTCACATTACCTCTACCTCTTCGAATTCTATGTTTCCTTTGAAACTCTATTCAGGTAACACCTACAAGATAATTTTTTTAATCCTCCAATTGCTAGTTATTCTCCCCATAAATTTTACTTTGTATTCATTTTGTATTTAGATATTTATGTACATGTCTCTCTCTTCATAATGTAAGCTTTTTGAAGGCAATAACTATTTGGTTTTTGTTATGTGTTCAGTACCTAGCACAGTTCTGGAAGATAAGCAAAAGTAGGTTTTGTTGATTGATTTTATTGGCCATATATATAGAAATATGCACACCAAACTGAATGAAACAAAACTGATGGTATCATTAATGCATTTTACCATTAATTAGAACATAGATTTGAAACTTTAATGAGATTTGTCAATATTACCGCCATTTCCTTTTAAAAGAAAAGACATTTATTTAAGAGGCCATATATTTTATGCAAATATTACATGTTTACTACAAGTACAAGTAGTTCCCAATTCAAGAAAAGGATTACATTCCAAATTTTTTTCTCCATCTGGAAATATATTCAGAGATCAATATAGGATGCCACTGATATTTCTTTCTCTACAACAAAACAAACAAACCAAGGACTCCTTTTCTCTTCCTTGGTGTCGAGTACAGGAATAAACATAAGTTTCTCAGCTTCTGTGCTTCACCATTCACAGAACCTTTTTAAGGTTTCTAAAGATTTTTACTCAACCAAATGGGAAACTGGAAGTTAAAAAAAAAAAAAAAAAAGCTTTCCTTCTCTGCCACCTTGTTATTTTCTTTTATTTATTCCCTTTTAAAAAAGAAAAAGGTTGCAAAAAGAAGTTTTTGAGGGGGCATTAGTGAAGGTTAACACCCTCTATCAATTGATTCCTCTTTAAATTATTGTTTTAATTAGTTGCTGGAACACTGAGAAGTTACATAACTTGATCATCATCACATGAATATCAGAGATAGCTGTGATAAGTTCTAAGAATGTAAAAAAAAAAAAGGGCAAAAAACAGTCCCTGCTCTCAAAGAACTTACAGTCTACTTGTATTATCTTGGACACCTCCAATCAGTGATCAAGTTGCGTCAAGTCTCATATATTCCCCTCTTCTGTCCTCTTACACTATTTTCATCTGGACTGTTGCCATACCTTGCTTCTTGAGCTCCCTTCCTCAAGTCTCTCTTTTTCTGGCCTCTACTTAGCTGTCTAAAATGCAGGTCTGACCAGGTCAGCTCCCTATTCAATAAATTTCAGTATTTCCCTATTAATCCCAAGACCAAATGCACAGTTCTCTCTTTGGTATTCAAAGTACTTTATAACCTGTCCCCTTTCCAGTCCTAAACTACTTCGCTCCATGTACTATGTAATCTAAACTGCAATTCCTTTGCATTTCCTCAAACACAACACTCTTATCTCATAGCACCAGACATTTTCATTGATTCTTCCCCATGGTTGGAATGTTGCTCTCCTTATATCTACCTCTTGGCTTCTCTGGCTCTCTTCACTTCTTAGCTATTAAGTTCCACCTGCAAGAAGTCCTTCCTAGTCCTTCTTAGTGTCTTCTCTCTGAGATAACCTCCAATAAACACTTCATATATCTTGTTTGTACATGATTTATATACCATTAAGCCATGAATTCCTTGAGAACAGAGACTATTTTGAGTTTTTGTTGTTGTTGTTGTTTAGTTTTCTTTGTCTCTCCAGGGCTTAGCATAGTTTCTGGCACAATGTCATCTGTTAATAAATGCTAGTTGACTTGACTACAAGATAAAATTTATTTATTTCTTTATTATTTATTTATTTATTTTTTTTGCTGAGGCAATTGGGGTTAAGTGACTTGCCCAGGGTCACACAGCTAGGAAGTGTCTGAGACCAGATTTGGACTCAGGTCTTCCTGACTTCAGGGCTGGTGCTCTATCCACTGCACCACCTAGCTGCCCCTACAAGATAAAATTTAGATAATCTCAGAAAAGACTTCTTGAATAAGGTGGAATTTTATTATGAAAAATCCAGGGAAGCCAGGAAATGGAAATAAATAAATAACCATCCTCTTTGAAATATTGATAGACATGATCCCTTATTAAAGAATTCCAAAGAAAATATTAAAAGCAGTGGCACCAAAGGAAACTGTATTTTTAATTAAATCCAGCTTGACATGTGTCAGTCTAGGCAGTTGGATTGTATATATCACAATGAACCAGCAGGATGATAAAGATTTCCAGGATTGATGAAATATAGTTTATCTGTTGTGATAAAGCATTTAAATCAAAACCCATACATTACTGCCATTTTATTTATAAGTAAAAATTGGATCTGAAACTGTGCATATTGTTTCTTTCCATTGTGCTTAAATTAATATGTATATTATGACAATAAAACATCCCTTTTGCAATTTACTTTGGGTTTTTTGATGAGAAAAAGAACAAAAATAGAATCTGAAGGTGCTATTTGGGGACTGCTTTAGACTCATGAAAATGAAATGCATAGAAAGTAAAACAAATTAAGTTGCTAACAACATTCAGCCTAAAAATTGTGAGCCTAAAAATCATCCAAGGTGATTTTTTTTCTTTTCTCATTGCTTAAACATTGAGCTTTTTGATATTAAATTTTAATAGCTGAACAGTGGAAATAGAATTGTTATGGGTCACAAATATTCTCACTTGTTAATACTATTAGAATCCTAAATTCTGTTTGCCAAACCAATGTTACCACCCATCTGTTCATGCTGATTGTGAAGAAGGCTCAGTTTTCAGGGAAGCCTTGCTTTTCACATAAGGTATATGAAGTGATATTTCACAGGGAACATGATGAATCCTGATTCTTAATGATAAACCTTTTTTTTTGTGCCATCAGGATTGGCATATGGTCCATATGACATGAAAGCTTGGGTTTCCTAGCTTTACTTCTTTGGCATGAAGTTGACAAAACATGGTTCTTGAGCATTATTTCACTGGACGCTGATCATGGGCAGCAGGAACTACCCATTTAACTCTCTGTGGGAAGGAAGCCCAAACAGCATTCACAATAGTGCCATTGTAGTGTTACAAACTGCTCTGAACAGCTTGAGAGCACTGGGGAGGAGGAAAGATGGGATTGCTTTACTAATTGCTGCTCAAAATAGAAAAGGGGACAAAAATGTTGGAACTGATGTGTTTACATTTGTTTATTTAAGAAGAGTTTTAACTTTCATTTAAATTGTATCTATTAAAAGTAGAAGCAATCTGGCATAATTAAACAACCACTTGTAGAACCTTTGTGCTAGTATTTTATTCCATCTTTTAATTGTGCATAAAGTTCAAACAGGTTTATTTTTATTTTTTTAAATTTTAATTTAGAGCATATATAGATATATTCTAGAGCTGTATTTCCTTCAGTCTGAAAAATGAAAATTTCACACAAAAACTATATTAAATTGTGGAGAATAAATTGATTTTTGAGTATAATAAATTATCAGTATCTGAAAGATAAACCATTAGCATCTCATAAATATTAAACAATGGATTTAACACTAAAGCACAGTGATTTTGATAATTACTTCACATCTTGGATTTTGTTTTGTAGCTGTCTTGCCAAGTTTTTTTTTTCCCCCATTCCTAAAGCAATAAATATCCATAATGTTTATATACACTGCTACTGGGCTTTTGTTTTCCTCTTGGCCAATTTAATCAGCAAGCAGTTAAAACTGAGTTGTTTGAGTATTGGTCTTTCTCTTACTGAGAACTAGTGATGTATTTTTTTTTTTTAATGTGGTGACTTATTCTATATCCTCAGGGAGTCTGGCTATAGATATTTATGTAGAGGATTTTTAAATTGAGTTAAATAGTTGATTAATTTGTGTCATAATAAAGAAGTAGGGAGGACTATTTAAAACAAACTTTCTGATCTATTCCAAACTGTGGGAAGAGGCAAAATCTTTAATAATCTTTGATTTTTATTAAAATTACTGGTATTACATTTCCTTTTAAATGATTTAGTAAATGTGCCTCAGAGATATATTTCAGAAATAGTAATTCATTAAATGACTATTTTTCTTCTTCTTACAAAATAGTAGATTATTCTTAAGTCAAGATTAATGGATAGATTTTGATGTTAAAAGGCAATCTTTGTCTATCATTCCCTGGGGGCATATAGTGCATTAGTTTAAGGCTGTGTGCTGCTTATCTTAGATACTATGAAACTGTCTTAAATGACAGTTTGCTGTACTTTTTTCCTGCTTACTCTTCTTAATAAAATCACTTGTTTTGTTTCCTGATAATTATAGTATTAAAACAATCTTAATCAAATTAGTGCAAAGTTAGGTTAGTGATAGTCTTAAGTAATTGTACATTGTAATATTTATTTTTCCTTTTTGCAGTCTTCTAACAGGATTTTGAATTTTAATATTAAATCCCAATAGATTTAGTTTCTTCAGCTTTAGTCTTTGAAATTGTTACCAAAAGAAGGAATACAATATTATATTTTTTATTACATAAAGTGTTCTATCTTTAAAGAAAAATGTTGCTTTTAATGTTTATAAAAGAACTTATTCAGTTCTCTTCCGTCACTTTAGCAGTGCAAATTTCAGGAATAGCTTTTAAAATAGATATTATTAAATGAGAGTGTAGGGATTTAATTTCACCACAAACAAGTTGAAATCCAAATTAGCTTTTTTCTTCTGTATTATTTCTTTATATCCCCTATGAAAATTCATGCATTTGTTTTATAATTTCAATTATTTTAATTTTTCAGTAATTATTCATAAAACAACAAGGTTTTTTAGTCTTTAGGCATGATTTTATTCATAAATATTAAGGTAAATCTTTTAAAATTAACATTAACTTCAGTAGAAAGAATATTACCTAATTTGCTTAAAATTTTCATATGATAATTAAGTAACTTATAATCAGTTAAGTCAAACTTTGTTCAACTTTACCTTGCATTAATGGGGCTATACTCACTGCTTTAGCACCTGTTCAGGATTTTGAGTCATCTGGCAATCCATGGGACTTTAAATACTAGGTGTTCTGTCTCTTAATTGAAATGTAGTGTAAACAATATAGACTTAGCAATATGGTTAAAGGGATAGATTCAAGTCCAGCTTTGTCTTCTCTGATACAGTACAGATATCAAATTCTGAAGAACATCATAACTGGGTATTTTAAAATGATAAATCATTTATCCAGTGACCAGTCTAGAAGCAGCAACAGCAGCAGCAGTAGTAGCAGTAACATATAAAGCACACAGTATTAATGATAGAGAAGAATCATGTTTTTCTTTATTTAGTGAATTGTATGACCACTACATGAGAAAGTATACTTATCTTTCTAGGCCTTGATGAGAAATTAGCTTCTGTAAAAAATCATTTCTTCTTCCTAGTTCCTTATTACTAAAGTATTGTAGTTTAATCCTGTAAATCTGGAGTACCCGTTAATCCATCTGGTACCTAATGAGTCTGTAAATTTCAGATAAATATACTTACCTGTAGTACTGGTAATATAGTAAATCTAACACACACACACACACACACACACACACAGTTTTAAGCCTTACTGCACTGAAACTTTTGGAATGCTCTATGTATAAAAGTGTAATTATTACATTTCTTTGTTTTCTGAAACCTTTTGAATAATACTGCCATTACATAATTCTTAAAAAGACTTTAAGGCTTTGTTTAAAAAAAAAAACAAATCAGTATACACCAAATGTGAAATAGTCACTCAACCAAAAAATCATCTTAAGAACTTTTTACTCTGGGGATATGATATTCTAGGATCTAAACTAAATAAATAATATTATTATTTTAGCCATTTTTGAGTCAACTTAAGTTTCTAGTTAACCATTTTTCCCCGTGAAACATTGAGAACTGAATTTGCCCATATCTGTGTCTATAATTATTCCAATTCTTTTATGTTATAAATCAAAAATCAAAATGAAAGTAACATTAGAACATGGAAATCAGCTAATAAGCAGGACATTTAGAGATTAGGCAAAGCCTGCAATATAATAATATTGGTTTTTTTTAAAAATATCACATATGCTAATCTCACTGAAAAACAATTCAGTGCCAGAAATTGTTTCCTATATATCCATATCTCATTTGATCAATAAACATGTATTTATATGCACTAGAAAGAATAATATCTTGTATACCATAGAACTATTATCAGGATTCATTTTATTTATCATTAAGCTCAAACCATGCCTATTTGAGGAATAGTATTACAGAATTTCATAATATATTAATATTATAAGAATATAATAATATAAAGGAAAGAATCGCAAAGATTTAAGAACTCTGATCAATGTGTTGTCCAATTGTGACTTCAGAGGACTGATTAGAGAAAAATGCTTCCTCCCCTGTTGTAGAAAAGTGTGGAATGAGGCATGCGTTATCAGAGATGACCAAAATCTTGGTTTGTTTTGTTTGATATTCCTAATTTTTACCAGCTTATGCTCTTTTAGGCTGGAGGAGTCAGGAAGTGATAGTAAAGTCAAAAATTAAAAAGCATTAATAAAATAATTTAAAATTTGTTTTTTTTTAAGGGAAGGCCAAAAATAGATTGTAACTATCAACATAAATGTTATTTATGTTGATGTATTCTTTTTTTTTTTAATGAAAAACCTATTTGAAAAAATTGGAGAGAGTAGAGAAAGCTATAGTTAATACTGTGGATGTTGCATCCGTTTTGAAAAACATTTGGAAGCAAAAGTTTTATTAATGCAATTAATAGAAAAT
This sequence comes from Myrmecobius fasciatus, assembly GCA_023553655.1. Taxonomy (NCBI): domain Eukaryota; kingdom Metazoa; phylum Chordata; class Mammalia; order Dasyuromorphia; family Myrmecobiidae; genus Myrmecobius; species Myrmecobius fasciatus. The sequence continues at coordinate 15,255 of JAJPUD010013366.1, forward strand.
AAATACTTCTCATTGTCTTCTAAATGTTTGGCAAAATATTGCAATCAAAAGCATAGCACAAAATAATCACTGAAATGCTTTTCAGTTGATTGATCATTTTATTTTTTCTTAATCTGGACTCTCATTCACTTAGACATGGGCCTTTATTGACTTATTTTCCAAAAAAATGCAAAAAAGGAATCCTTATAATAAATATAAAATATTTTGTATTATTCTATATATTTCTTATGTATGTAAATGTTATTTTCACTAAGAGAAGGTGAGTTTCTTGAAAGCAGAGACTTTCATTTTTTCATCTTTATATCCCTAGCACTAAGCACAGTGCCTGGCATTTAGTAGGCACCTAATTAAATGCTTTTTTGTAAATTGGTTGGCTAGCAATGAGACATGAACCTAAAACCAAACTCAAAAAAAACCCAATTCCGGCCACAATTTGAAAGAAGTAGATTTCTTTTGTGAGGGGAGAGAAGTAGAGGATGAAATGCAGAAAGAAGAGATTGGTTTTAAGATATTATCAGTACCTAAACTGTGTTTAGTTATGCTGAATCTTCATGGTTTATTCATTAAGATGATCTACTCAGAATTTTAAAGCTACACTTAATTTTTTAAATTCAGAGAGTTATTTATTAATGGATTTACTATATGAGTGTTATTTTGCCTTTGGAAATCAGAACTTTTCCCTTATATATAATATTTTATTTATATTTGTATATGTGTCTCTGTGCATATAATTTCCAAATCAGAAATTTCTGTGATAGGTAGGGAAGATACCTACCATAGAAGATGCCTTCTATGTAAAGGATAAAAGATTATTCAGAGAACAGTTAATTATAAAAATCACCTAACTTTGTGATAATTTCTTTTTTGACTGTATTATAGTAAAGAGTCATGCTTCAGATAAGAGTTGAACATAATCTCCTCTCAGATCCCTTTCTCTAGGATTTTGATGATATGTTAATTTCAGGAAGAAACCAAGTGGTTTGCCTTTTACTTTTTTATCATCTTAGTCCTTTTTCAATGTCAGTGGCAACATCCACTCACAGTAGAAGTAAAGCTTGAGTTTTCCTGTTGTTGTTAGCCATTGATATTGTGTGCGCCATTCAATTTATAGATACTAATAGCTCTTCCCTAGAGAGTAGCCTTTCTAAAGAATGAGAATCTAGTTGATGTAGGAATTAACTGCTTAGGATTATGGTTACAATTACAGATGCTAAAAATACTGTTTGGGATTTTTACTCTCATTTCAACACAAAAAGTGATATGTTTGTGGACTCAAGAGTATTATATATATATATATATATGTGTATATATATATATATATATATATATATATACATATATATATATAATGCCTCAATCTGTGTTTCTTTAACAAATATTTATTATTAAATGGGAGAAATATAAAAATAGATATTTACTGTTAAACCTTAAGAAACCCTAATCCACATATAATTTAACCTTTAAGTTTTCTTGAAATAGCTGTTTGCAATAAATTGAAATCTACCTAACTGTGAGTTCAACTTAAACATATCAAGTAACAATTAGGAATAAGATCTATATAAATTCTAGCTAGAATAATAATAATAATAATAATATGTTATTACAACAATAGCAGGAACTGTGAAACTATCTATAATGTTATAGATAATAGGAAAGTCCATCTACTAATGCAGGTCTGCATACATTTGGTGCACTGAGACATCGTCACTTATCTAAGGTTTCATAGTCAGCATGTGCCTAAGGCAGAACTTTAGCTTACGTCTTCTTGGTTCTAAGGCTGGCTCCCTTGTCCAACACATTATACCACCTTTCAAACTGACTGTTTTAAAATTATCTTTCAAAAAGTGATCCCTACATGAGGAGTGCTACATGATTTATTTTATTTTCAAGTAAAAATTTGGCAGCATACATGCCACAACTGAACTCTTTTGTGATGTTAAAGCACAGTTTGCTTCAACCAAAAAGAATTTGTTATTTTGTAGAAAACAAAATTAGCTTAAACTATTTTCCTTGTCTTAAGTTTAGGTTTGGCATTTCTTTAAGCTTTCCATCGGTCTTCTCCCTTTCTGTCATAAAAACATGTTACCTTCCATGTGCCATATTTGATTATTCCTTTTCTTGTGATAGATTTTACATTTGGGAATGTGCTTGCTTCAGATGTATCGAGGGTTGCTTTAGTTCTGCCTAATTTGTGTATAGGCTTTAAATATAATAAGATAAACTAAAAGGTTTCATTTATAGCCTTCTGAAAGTAGAGCATTTTAAAAGCAGGTAGGTGTCTCCACCCTACTTTTCATGAAGCATTTTACCCATTCAAGCAGACTTTTAAAAACAGCTTGTTTTGATAGCAGAGTGTTCTCCTGTGGGCTTTCAGCCTTTGCTTCCTGGCAGCACCTTTGGTGCGAAAAGAGAGTGATCAATTGGGAGACTATCAGTGCCAGCATGCATAGAGTGATAAGTTAACACACCACTGGGAATTTCCAGGGCCCACCAAGATACTTCACTTCTAATGTGCTAACAAGCTCATTTTTCTACCTCTTGCCTCTTCAGTTATTTTTTTTTCTCAGAAGAGCTTAGAAGTTGAGTGCATCAGGCATAATGAAAAGCTCTGTAGGAGGGAGAAGCAATAACCCCATTTTTCCCTTTTCAGCCAAATAGAAAATTAGTTTCTGGTAATACACAAAGGCCAGTATTTTTTGTACAAGGGGCACTGCTGTGAATGAAAGGACTCTATTAACTGCAGAAAATTCAGCAGCTGTGAATCTCCCCCAATGAAAAAAGTACTTTCCAACAAGTTGTGAGATAGGTAGTATTATTTAGATTGAACCATAAAATTCATTTGCTTCCATTTATTAGCCATGTATCTTTTTAAACTATTATATTATTTTCCAGTGTTGAGATTTAATTATATCACTCAGTCATAAAATATTTATTAAGCATTTTATACCATACTTTGTCCCACTAATACTACTGCTAGTACTACTATTGGTATAGTTACTGCTGCTACTACTACTACTACTACTACTACTACTACTACTACTTACAACCATTGCAAAAATAGAATTCTCTTAAAGTTATATCATCCCAGTAGTTTCAGTTAAAAATAGTAGAAATTCTAGTGATTTTAATGTTTGTTATATAAAATGTAATGAAATATTATGCTAGCTACAGTTTTCTTTTTTCTCATTTGAAAGTTAAAGAATAAAAGAAAGTTAAAAGTCAGAACTTAAGGTCAAGTGTAAGATGACTATGTAGTCTTTTGTATTCACCCTTTGTTTTTTTTTTTTTTCTTTTTTGGAAATTATTAGCCTCCATGAATAGCTAATATAGTTTATTCAAGATTAAAAATTTTACTTTCGATCATTACTAGAAGTTAGCATAGTCATTAAAATTTTAAAATATCTAAACTGGTAATCATCAAGGAAAGAAAATGTTAAAATGCTTAAATTTTTGTTGGAAAAATTCACTGTGATAGACCAATGGGAGCATTTTCATTCCTTTTTGCTTATTTAAATGTCGTATAAGGCTTGTCTCTGTACACATAGTACAGCAGGGCAATTTTTAAGAGTTGTAGGAGAAAGGTTAACTGATTTCTCAGTTCAGGAACTATACGACATGAAATCAGCATGCTAGTTTTTCCTGATAATTGTATACTGCTGCCTGCTGTTCTACGTTTTGACAGCCATTTCCATAGTTGCTTTCATGAACAACAGAAATATCCTCTCCCTTTCTTGCCTTTTCTGTGCTAACAGCACAATCAGGCTTGCTGAAATGGGAAACTGCAAGTGAATTGTTCAGAAGCAGCACTCCAAGATAACTGGTTTCTTATCAATAATATCAAGGAAGAGAATATGGTAGAAAGGGAAGTATGATTTTTTTTGTCAGTTCCAGTGCACTGCAGATATTTTGTTAGCCAGTGTTTTAAGGATCCTGTATAATCTGCAGATATTCCTGCTTGTTTCAGTGGCTGAGTATTTTTCCTCACATAAAGATTTATTTGTGTATTTATCATAACTCCTTGCTGTTTAGAGATTATGGCAGTATTAGTATTTTCACTTAAAATGTGAATTTATTGAAGCAAAAAAATTAAGTATGCAAAAAAATCTTTCACAATAAATCTTTACAAACAAAAGTTATACTTTTGGATATACTATTTTAAGCAGTATTATAAAACTTAATATGCTATTTTTCAAACCAAACCATTTCAGGCTAATTTTAAAATGGAGGAATGAACAAGTCCAGTTTGACCTGAAATTATTTCAATTCTTTTTCAAATATAATTAAATATCTTTAATATTTTTGATGTCTGATATAAATGTGAATATTTAATATGTGATTTTCCAGTTTTAATCGTATGCTAAAGAGTAATCTTAGATTAAGAACTTCCATCTGCCAAAGGCCATAATTTTGATGTGAGCAGTCTAAAAATTATAGACCAGGCTTGGCCATGAATATAGTATTTATTGCTTAGAAGAAATAGGTTAGCATTAACAGTAGTCCTCATGGGCATTATCTATTTCAAAGAGCTATATTTAAGTTCATCCTTAACTAGAGGAAAATAGCTATGAAGAGAGAGCGCGTTACTTGCAATCAATTATCCAGCACCACTTAGAGCCAACCACATTTGAGGATTTTGCTGCACAAGTTTTCTCTCCAGCTCCCTATCATCACTCAACATCTGATACAGGTAAGACTGCTAGAAACTATGGGTCCTCTCTTAGAATTTATCAGAATTTGAAATGCAGTACCCCTTTTTTTTTAAACTTTAAAGATAATTGAAAACTTTATTTTACCTGAAGTAAGTGACAATCACCAAAATACCATGAGTAACATCACAGTATTGGTCTTTAGATTTGACTTATGAATTTGAATAATTTGAAACTGAAGGCTAGAGGTGTTCGTTGTTATTCATTTTATATTTTACTAATTTAGCAAAAAGTTCTGATAGCTCCAACTTTCTAAAATTATTTCATAATGCAACTATATTAAATAGCTCACCAGTCTTTATAGTAGTTCAAGAATCATATTTTCTTAAATCATTATTAAGATTTCTTTAAAAGAAATGTAACTTAAACAAGTAATTTCACATAATTTATAGATTCAAATTTTGTAATAAAAAAATCAATTATTCTGTATAATTTTTTTTTTCAGTTCATAAGGCCAAAAAGAAAACTAGCTTCAACTTAGAAATATTCGATTTAGGTTTATATATGTGTGTATATATATATATATATATATATATATATATATATATATACACACACATATATATATATTAACATGTAAAAGGGTACTGCATTTTACACAATTAACTGTTTTTAAAGAAATCAGTATGAAAACAACTCATCAATAACAGGCCACATCCTGTTCTGATAATACATTGTACTTCTTTTGATTGTTTCATTTATTTTATTTTCCTTCTTTAGATCATTAAATATCAGTTCTGTTTGTCTGAAGGTAAGACAGTGTCCAAGACTCACCCTCTATTCTTTTACTCTTGTTTTTTTTTTTTATTGTTGTTGTTGTTATTTTTAACTAAAGCACTAAGCTTTATAACCCAAGACATTTACAAACTTAATGTTTCCTTGGTTCATACTAAATATTTCAGAAGTTTTTACTAAATTTTCTCCTAAGTTAGTTATTTACTAACCCCAGGTCTGCATGAAACACTAACACTGGTTCTGGGATAAAGATAACTAATGATAATAGCTTTGATTGAAATTATTAAATTTCAGTAGTGAAATTATCATGTTGACCTTTTTGTTTCTCAGCATGAACAAGTAGTCCGAATAGATGGCATTGGTATACATGACTTTGCATCATTGGTAGATATCCTACAGTGACATCCAAAAGGAACAGGAGAAGAAGAATACAAAAAAAGATTGAAATTCCTCACTGATAAACTTTGTTTTCTAAGTGTCAAATAAAATCAGATGATATGGAATACATTAATCTAAGGAAGGAAATAATATAGTTTGCTAAAGAATTTATAGAAATAATGGATTAGGATTTAGGAAACAGTAGTTGGATTCTTATATCAAAATAGTTATTAAAAACCTGAAGAAAAAATTAAGCATTTTAAATTGATGGGTAAAATCTAAGGAAAATGAGAATTATATGAAAATGACTTGATGAAAATGAATCTGAGGCACAAAAAAATTAAGATTAGTTTTAACCAAATTGATGCTACCACCTGAAATTATTCCTCACCTGGGAAAAGAAAAATAGAAGAAAATTATAAAAATAAAGTAATAAGTGGATCCATGAACACTAGTAACATATTCCTGGCTACTTCACTACTTAATAGTAGAAAATAATTTTTGATAAATATCAAACCATTTTATTTAAAATAAATGATGATTTTTGGCATGTCAGACATTTTTAGCCCACAATTTTACCAAAATAAAATGAAGTGGATTTTTTTTAAAGGATTCATTAAGATACAAAACAGACAATATTAAAAATGTTCATTTTAGAAGACAATTGGGGAATATAGAACTATGAGCTGTTTAATGAAACAAATTTTCTTCAAGGTGAAAAAGTATTTTTCATATAAATATCAACACTGCCAAAATTATTTTCACATAAAATATTGTATATTTTAAGCCATTAAAATTATCCTCTAAGATTAAATATTTGATTAATGCAATTCTCAGTTTAACATGACATAAAAATAAATTTACTCCTTTATCTCTCCCCTCCTCCCTGCCAAAAAAAAAAAAAAGATGACAGAGCTGTGATTTCTTGAAATCTTTTTTTCTTTTGACCTTATTTTTTTTTAGAATGATCCTATCATAGTACTTACCAGTCTTCTACTGAAGCCATAAGGAATAGTGCAAGAGAGGATACACATAATAAAAGTTAAGCCAAAATAATGATTACCCATCAGCCTACAGATTTCAGAATCAATGAATTAGCTGAAATATACAATTTGGGGTTTTTGTTTTAATCTAAAATGTGTTGAATATATACATAATTGAAATCATAAGTATCTTAAAGATAGCATATTCACTGAACCATTACAATAAATTCTGTCAAAAATTGCATTCATTGGTGATGTATAATTTCTAATCATCCCTATGACATAATTTAAATTATTTTCTTTACTGGTGATAATATTTTAAAAATAGTCATTTTAAACATTTAAATCTAAAATCAGTATTTTAACCTAATTTTTCAAAATAAGTTCTGTCTAATCAATAGATATTTAAGAGAAATTATTTTTATTACTGAACACATTGAAGAGCTCTGTTGGTTTTCCAATAGCCAAATTAAAGCATTATTAGATTTCTTCTTTTTTTATTTAAAAAAAAATACTATGGAGGAAAATCCCTTTTATCTTCATCTTAAGTCATCTGACCTATGAATGAAAATTCTCAACATCTTTGATATTTTTATTTAAAGAACCAATTTATATATCAGTATCTAAATAAAGATTTTCATTTTCAATAAAATTTGATATGCAGTTCAAATTGTTCTAGATAAAATATTTTAAAGATTTTATAATTAAATTCATTCTTATTTATAATAGTAGAATGAGATAAATTACCCTGTTCAGAATTTTCAACTTTGAAATTTTTCTGTATTTTAAAAAATATGGTAACATGGGGCAGTTAGGTGGTTCAGTGGATAGAGCACCAGTCCTGAAGTAGGAGGACCTGAATTCAAATTAGTTTCAGACACTTAACACTTCCTAACCATATGAGCCTGGGGCAGGTCACTTAGCCCCAATTGCCTCAGCAAAAAAGTGTGTGTGTGTGTGTGTGTGTGTGTGTGTGTGTGTGTAATATATATACATATGGTAATTTATTATCTTTTTGAATTTGCTTAAGCGAATATTCGACTACATGCTGGTGGGTTTTAATGCTAAAAACCCAACTTTTTGTTGTGTTTTTCAGTATCATTTTTTAAAAACTCTCAAACTTCATGTTGTTGACATATAAGCAATTAATTAACTTGGAATTTACTTACCCTCAGGTCAGTTTAGGTCAAGAGTTGTTAACTTTGTTGTGTTATGGTTTCTTTTGGCAATCTGGTAAAGTGCTGAGGTCTCATAAAACTATAAATGAAATTCAATATATTAAAATAAAGATGTAGTTTTTTTCCCATTCTAGTTCACAGTCCCTCTGAAATCCATCCACAAACCTCTATAAATCCCAAATTAAGAACTCCTGATTTAGGTTGTAAAGTTATGAATTTAAAAAAATAACTCTAGAACCACAAAATTTGAAAGTTGGAGGAATCTCAAAAGCCATCTACATACACAAAAAGAATCCTCACTATGACACATCCAACTTTTGCAATTGTTAGGAAGTTTTTCCTAAAATCAAGCCCAAATTTGCTTCTTGGCAACTCTACCCATTACTCCTGTTTTGCCCCTTGAGACAAAAGAGAACAAAGCTAATCCCTCTTTCCCATGAAATCCCTTTATATACTTGAACATAGCTATAATATTGTCCATTGAATCTTCTTTTCTTCAGGTTAAACATGTCCAGTCTGATCTTCATATGTCATGTCTCAACATTAAGGAAATTCCACTTTACCAGTGTTCTTAAACAGTGGTGTTAAGAATGAACACAATACTCTATCTAAATGAGCTATAGTACTTGTGGGATTATCACTTCCTATTCCTAGAAACTGTGCCTCTCAATGCAACCTAACAGCACATTAGATTTTTTTTTTTTTTTGGTTGCTACATTATATTGCTAAGTCATATTAAACTTGAAGTACAGTTAAAAAAATTCAGATCCTTTTCAGAACAACTCCCCCATCTTATATTTGTAGTGTTGATTTTTTTTTAAAAATTGTTTTTGCACTTGAGTGCAAGAATCTATGTTGATCCCTGTTAAATTTCATCTCATTGGATTGTACCCAGTACTCTTATTGTCATCTACTCTGTTACTTATTTTATTGCTTTCAGCTTTCTGTCGTCTAGAAATTTATTTAGCATACTCTACTGCCTTTATTCAAATCATTGATAAAAGATGTTAAATAACAAAGAGACCAGGACAAATCCTTAGAGTACTCTCCTGAGGAAATCCTACAATACCGACATTAACATTAAACTATTTCTGACTCAATCTGTTAGTATCTAATCTATATCTCTCTATCTTCTTTACCAGAAGAGTATAAGATATTTTATCAAAAAGTGTTGCTAACATCTACTCAAACTATATTTAACAGCATTCCTCTCAACTGCTTTAATAATCCATTCTAGATCTATTCTAGATGGAACTATGTTGGCCTTCTGCAGTCATCACTTCCCTTTCTAAAATTTGGACATCTGTCTTTAATAATCTCTGGAAAAATCAAAATCATACACAGGCCTCTTATTTGCGGGCTGTACTCTTCCTTTTTAAAAAATTGGACATTTTCCCTTTTTCAATCTTGTGATACCTTTCCCATTTTCTTTAATCTTTAAAGTGTCATGGAGAGAGGCCCCACAATCATATCCGTCAGTTCTTTCAGAAATAGAAGATTTATCTCAGCTAGGGGTCAAAGACAGGTAAATGCTATCTTCCTATATACATATCTGTCTTGGTTATCATTTCCCTGCTAGCCATTTTTGCGCTATCATTTCATGTGTAAAGATCCTTCTCCATTGCTGACTTAAAAAAAAGAAAGACAAAATAGTTAACTTTCCCCTTTTTCTCTGTTATCAGTTATCCTATTCCCCCCAACTCCCATCCTTTTTATTGTCTTTCTCCTCCTAATACACTATTTTTAAAATTATTCCCTTGTTTTGGTTTGCCTTTAGCTTTTAAATCTTTCTGGAAGAAATAAGCAGAGATATCTTCTGTTACCTGGACTTCTATCTTTTGTGTATTTCTATTTAAAATCTAGGTTCGTGAATTTCTTCCCTATGCATCCACATTAGCCTCTTCAGACAAATTATATATATTTTATTAAAATTTTCATTTGTGTTTTCAAAACTTTATTTTTGAGCATATCTCATCTCTCTTAGGCTGACTGTCCTTAAAGTATGGCAAGATCCACATTCACTCAGTCTACATATTCATATTAATTACTAAAAAGTTTTCATAGCATTCATTTACCTTAATAATTGATTTATGATGTTCTAAGCAAATAGACAAAGTAAGTAACAAGAAGTTAACCTCTGTTGATCAGATGAAATATTTCTAAACTAAAAAGCTCTCATTTGGAATTAATGCTTGGCCATTTTTGTAGGCTTAAAGATTTTCAAGTTCCTATAAAAAGAACATCATAAAATATTTTACAAATTAAAATTGTATTACATTTCATACACTATTAAAATTATTAATCCAAGTACTAATGAAAAGTGCTGTATTAGCCTTAGCTACAAACCTCAGCTTGGTATTCTTTTCAAAATCTGATCTTTCTCCATAGTCACTTACAATTTCTTTCTTTTTTTTTTTTTTT
>JAJPUD010013366.1:25755-44268 GCA_023553655.1 Myrmecobius fasciatus
TAGATGACAGGTAATCTAATACATGCTAGATAGGATAAATTATATGAGAAATACAGTACATGTATACATATCTATACAGTTATCTTACTGCACAAGAAACATCAGATCTAGAAAGAGAAGAAGAAAAAAAACAACCTAAGAATGAAAACAAAATGCTTGGAAATATTCACAGAAAGCATTAAAATGCTGTGCTGTGGTTCACTCTCAGTTCCCACAGGCCTCTCTCTGGATGTATATGACTATCTTCATCGCAGCACAACTGGTTTGAATCACATCATTGTTGAAGAGAACCATGTCCATCAGAATTGATCAACGTATAGTCTTGTTGCTGTGTATAATGTTCTCCTGGTTCTGCTGATTTCGCTCAGCATCAGTTCATGCAAGTCTCTCCAATCCTCTCTGAAATCCTACTGTTGGTCATTTCTTACACAACAATAATATTCCATAACATTCATATACCATAATTTATCCAGCCATTCTCCAATTGATGGGCATCTTTTCAATTTCCAGTTTCTTGCCACTACAAAAAGGGCTGCCACAAACATTTTTGCACATGTGGGTCCCTTTCCCTCCTTTAAAATCTCTTTGGGATATAGGCCCAGTAGAAACACTGCTGGGTCAAAGGGTATGCACTGTTTGATAACTTTTTGAGCAAAGCTCCAAATTGCTCTCCAGAATGGTTGGATCCGTTCACAGTTCCACCAACAATGTATCAGTGTCCCAGTTTTCCCACATCCCCTCCAACAGTTATCATTATCATTTCCTGTCATTTTAGCCAATCTGACAGGTGTGTAGTGGTATCTCAGAGTTGTCTTAATTTGCATTTCTCTGATCAATAGTGACTTGGAGCACTTTTTCATGTGACTGGAAATAGTTTCAATTTCTTCGTCTGAAAATTGTCTGTTCATATCTTTTGACCATTTGTTAATTGGAGAATGGCTTGAATTCTTATATATTTGAGTCAATTCTCTATATATTTTAGAAATGAGGCCTTTATCAGAACCTTTGGATGTAAAAATATTTTCCCAGTTTACTGCTACCCTTCTAATCTTGTCCGCATTCATTTTGTTTGTACAAAAACTTTTTAACTTGATATAGTCAAACTTATCTATTTTGTGATTAATGATGACCTCTAGTTCTTCTTTGGTCACAAATTCCTTCCCCCTCCACAGGTCTGAGAGATAAACCATCCTACATTGTTCTAATTTGTTTATAATATCATTCTTTATGCCTAGATCATGAATCCATTTTGACCTTATCTTGGTATATGGTGTTAGGTGTGGGTCAATGCCTAATTTCTTCCATACTGGCCTCCAATTATCCCAGCAGTTCTTGTCAAATAGTGAGTTTTTATCCCAAAAACTGGGGTCTTTGGGTTTATCAAACACTAGATTACAATTGTCATTGAGTATTTTGTCCTGTGAATCTAACCTATTCCACTGATCCATTACTGTATTTCTTATCCAGTACCAAATGGTTTTGGTGATCACTGCTTTATAATAAAGTTTTAGATCTGGTACAGCTAGGCCACCCTCATTTGCAGTCACTTATAATTTCATGATGATTCAGTTGATAGTTCAATAGAATCATTGCAAGTTTATTGCTAAACCCAAGTTTTTGACTGTGTGGGTCATCAAAACAGTCCATCATAAGTAGTATAGCTCCAGTCTTAAGTAACATTTCTGTCTCCTTTTTCTACTCTATAAAACACAATGCATAAAAATCTACCAGTGCTCAGTTCACAAGATGATTGGAGACTCCTAAATTGGTTTGAGCTCATTAAAAGAAAGTTATAAAGAATTTAATATATGAAAATGCTGATAGGAAAATGTTTCATTCATTCCATAAGCTTGTATTTCTAAAAATTTATACTACATCCAGATGTATTCTACATTTAACGCTATGAACTTTGTGTTTTCACTATTTTTGGTATTCCTAGCTCTTAGCATAGTGTCTAACACATAGTATCCACTTAATAAAATGCTTTTTTTTTTTTTTTTAACAGTAACTAATAAGTGTGTGTTGACTGATTGACTGAACATTGTGGTTATTCTATTCTGGCCAGTTGAAGTTTCTGTGACAGTGATCATTTGCTTCCATTTCTACATATTGTTTTTTTCTGCTAAATCTTTCCATTTTATTTAAGTCATTCTTTTAAAAGTAACTTGAGGATATTATATACTTACAAGTCCCAGAACTACAAAATGATACCAAACCATTTGGACTTTTCAGCCCTACTGTTTTGAATTCAAAAATCTAATCATTAGAAAGATGTTCTTTTACTGCTTTGAGGTTACCAAAGATTCTTACATCCTCACACTTCATTTTGTGAAAGTTTAAGATGGCAGTATTTTCTATCATGAAGTGAAATCATTTATTTACCTACTTATTTTTCAGCACTGCATAATTTTTAATGATCCATTACTGTTTTCTTTATCTAGCTCCAGTGATTATTTCATATTGTCTTAATCAATTGTTGGAATGAGCCCTAATAATTTGCCATTGTTAAATGCTATATTATATTTTACATTTTTCAGTGTTAACTGTGTATTGATGTTTTTTCACCAAGGTTAAACCTTGTATTTGTGCCTTTGATTCCATCTCCTTTGGAAGATTGCCCCCAGAGTCATTCTCCCCACTCTCATTCTAAGCTAATTCTTTTCTATTGGCTCCTTCCTGGCTTTCTTCAAACATGTTTGTCCCCCTCAGACTCAAAAAATCCTTCACTTGACTATTGTACAAGTTGTCTATACTATTCCCTATCCTTTCTCTATTCTCACTTGCTCTTCAGCCCCTTGCAATCAGGTTCCCAACTTTATCACTCAACTAACTTCCAAAGTTAAAAATGACCTCTTCCCCAAATACAATTACCTTTTCTATCTTTATATTTCTTGGGTTTTAGCAATATTGGACATGGATGAGTACCCTCATTTCCAGGATATTCTCTCCCTGAGTTTTCTTGACACTGCTTTCTTTTGGTTTTCCTAATTATATGGCCACTTCTTAGTCTCTTTTGTAGAATCTTTACTTTACCCCTAAGTTGATATGCCCCAAGTTCTTTCCTAAGTCATCTTTTTTTTATTTCTTTTTTTTCTTGGTGATCTCATCTGTTCTTATGGTTTAGTTGTCATATCTTTGTAAATGACTTCCATATATAGACATCCAGCCTTCATTTTTTTTTCCACCCAGTCTTCCATCTTGATATTTCTATTTGCAACTGTACCTCAAAGACAAGCAAAATTCATTAACTTTCCTCACCCAAATCTTTCTTCTCAATTTTTATTGAGAGCACCACCTGCCTTCTGGTAACCTTGGTTCACAACCTTGGAGTCATTCTAAGCTCTTTAGTCTCATACTCTTGCTAAATACTCATACTCATCACTTGCTAAATCTTGTCAATTCTATCTCCATAACTTTTGTAATCCTTTCTTCTTTCTTCCCCTTTGTTCCATTTATATTTCTATCCCCTAGTTCAGGCCTTCAACATCTAGATTAAAAATAATAGACACTTACATAGCACTTTAATATTTGTTTAAAAAAAAACCTGTATTTTATCTCATTTGATTCTCACAATTTTGTAAAATAGATCTTTATTTTATCTTTAATTTTCAGACTAGAAAACTAGCTCTTTATCAGTGACTTTGTGAGTCACTTTTCCTGGTCTCACAAAGAGTAAATGCTTGATCAAGAATTTGAATTTTGGTTTTCTTGGACTCCATACTCAACACTTATCTGCTGTGTCAACTTACCTACAGTACTAGTTGGTTTTAAGTTCTCCTTAACTCAAGGTTTTTCCCATCTCGAATTCATCCTTCAAGTATTTGCCAAAAGGAGATTCCAAAAGCACAAATGTCATTCCTCTATTCCAAAAGTTTCTGGGATTAAATACAAAATACTTTGCTTCATGTCCAAGTAAAATTTCAGCTTACCTTTCCAGTCCTGTCTATATCATATACATTCCAAACTGGCCACCTTGCAGTTTGTGGTACATACAATTTCCCATCTACACAGCCCTAGCCTTTGTGCCTGAATGTTTCCATTAAGGCTGAGCTCAAGCACCACCTTTTATACAAAGTCTATCCTGATGTCTCACCTACTTGTTGGTGCCCTCCTCACAGGAAATAAATTTGTATTTATTTTGTATATATTTGTCTTTGTACATGCTGTTCCCCTTTTCAAACCAAATGGAAAGGTCTGGTTTTGGAACATAATAGACATTTAACAGATATTGTTGATTGCATAGGTGAGTGATAAAAAATATCAACATCAATACTTGAAATTTCGTGTTTCATTTCAGTTGAGATCAGCAGGCTTTTATTAAATACCTACTATATGCAAGTCATTGTCCTGGCAACTAGAAATAGGACATTTTCATACACAGTGAATTAACCTGCTATGGTTTAGAACTTTTTTGTGGGGAAAATTTTTTTTTCCTCAAGTTCTATTCCTTCTTCTCCTTATTTGTTTATCTCCAGAGTTTACTTATTTTTACTTCTTTGTATTTAGGAACCTGAAATCTAATTAGCTTGAGTCTGCTTTCTGAATTTGCAGTTTTTAAATGTCTTCAGTGGGTATAATCACACCAGAATTTCTATAGTTCCATATATCTAGAGACAAACAAAGTAAATCACATCATGCTGTTTTTAAAGATGAGCCATAGAATTAACTTGTCCTTTCTATTGATTATGACTATCTGTTATGATGGTGTTAATTGGTAACAACAAACTACATGGATGAAGGGAAGAAAGGCTAGGGCAAGGTGAGTAGTCATAAAATGACTCATTTTATTAGCTTTCTGTAGAGATAGTCTGTATCCAATCATATGATTTCTGTATTTATTTTTTTTAATGTAGTAGATTCACACACTTTTTTGTAGCTTGTATTCTAGCAATGTATCTGCTAATATACTCTTATCTTCGTGTAATAAAAATTAAATTAACATTTAACTCACTATAAACATCATGTTTCACTTAGAATAGAATATTAAAGTCAATTTATACATTTCTCTTTTCTATGCTTTTGAAAATTAGCAAATGTCCATTGCAAATTTATTTTGCTTGAATTTAATGTAAATCAATCCTATGTGACCAAAAGTGTCACATGCTAAAAGCAATGACAAACAAATACCAATCAACTTGATTCAGTTCTCTGTAATTTGGGGAAGGAGGGAGACTTTTGTTTATTTTTGTTGTTTTATATATATTGAGAGTAAAGTAGTTAAGATAACATGCCAGGAGTTCAGGAGAAACATTAGAAAGCCAATGGATTTGGATTGTTTTATAGACTTCTTTTTTCTTCTTCTTTCCTATCTTCCTGTGTAACTGTTAGTTGGTAAGTACAATATGTTGGATTTACAAAACAACTCTTTAACTGTGAATCCATTCATCACCCTAACCATGCTTTTAATTATATAACCAAAACCTGATTACTCTTCTCTGTTTCTCAGTTAACACCTGTCAAACTGTGCAGTGTCTCATATCTATCTATCTTCTCTCCTGTTTCCTCACTTCTCTCTACTTTTTCATCATTTCTGCATTAACAACAAAGAAAGAAATGCAGTGATAGTTCTCTTCCTCCCCAAACCTCCACTAGAAAGCATTGGCCAACTCAAGGTAAAAGCCAAAGGAAGCTCTGTCCTTGCTGGGAATGGTGTGCTCTACCAGACAAGCATGGACTCCCATCTCTGCCTGCTGTCTGCAATGCATTTCTGAAGGGGGCCAGTGGTTCATGGGCTTTAATGGTTCACCAAACTCAAGATAAAAAGGGGGGATGACACATTTCCTTATATTTTAGGGTATGTAGGTCATTTTAGTTCTAGTTAAGAAAGAATTAATATTGAAACACTACCGTTAAGAAGGGGAGAAGTTGACTTGGATTTTGTTTGACCACAAACTCTGAATGTACGTTTGTTCTCCATGATGAGATTTATTAAATGCACTTGAAGTTAACTGCCATCTCTTTTGGTATAGGAGCCACTTCCCTATGAAAATTTTTACTTTGCATTCATAGCTTCAGTTTTGCAAATTAAAATAAAGGCAAAAACAAATTGAGAAATAGATTATAATTAGGAAATTTTAAACAGTAGATAAAGGCTGCAGTTGCCATTTATTATAATATCTGATTAGGAATGTGTGTTCATTACCCAATATATGTCAGTAGCCACAACGAGGCAGTGTGGCATAAAAGAATGCTATATTTGAAGTCAAAACCTGATTCAATACTGGCTCTGCTATTTACATGCATGAGCTTAACTTTCCTGGGCCTCAGTTTCCTCATCTGTAAAATGAGGAGGTTGAACTAAATGATTTCTAAGATCCTTACAATTCCAAATCTGTGATTTTGTGGTTATACATGAGCACTATTATCTTTAAAGAATGGTAATGGAGAGTCTAAAGAAATGCGTTGGGAATTATAGGCTACAACATTACTAGATTGTTACTGCTTTATACTTGCAACTTTTTCTTTGTTGTCTCTGCAAGTTTTTTTAGTGGATTTTTGCTGTTTTTGCTTTGTTCAGCTGAGAACTATGCTCCATGGAAACATTTAAGTGGAAAGAACTAATTTTCTTAATAACAAAGAATTTAGTCTCAATAGCTAAATAATTTTCCCTTTTTTTTTTCTTCCATTTTTAGATTTATTTACTTTGGTTACCTTTTTTTTTCCTTCCCTGTGGAAGAACTGGAAATATCAAATAAAAGGAATGGTATTATTGAACTATGCTAAATTATGGCATTTTTAAAAACTTTTTTTTCATTTAGACATTTAAATGTTTAGAATCTTTGTTATGCAAAACTTTGCTCTGGTTCTTTCCATAAAGGAAATTACTTAATACCTTTAATGACTTTAGTTTGACCTTCTAGCTTTTTAGGAATATTTTGGAGTTTTAAATTTAAGCCATGAATGCCTACACTCTGAAGCTTATTGTAAAGGAATTAGCCTACTCACTTGCATCTTGAACCCTGCATGCTCTAGATTCCTCCCTTTCTGGTTGTAAGAAAAATACTTCCCGTTGCTTTTACTTCGGATACTTTGGTTGGTCCTCCCCATGATGTTTTGGGTTTTTTCCCCCTACTAACAATGGTAATTTTCAAGTGAACTTGTACTACTTAATAGGACATTCTAGTGAATAAGTATTGTTTATCAGAAAGATTTTTTTTTAATGGGGTACATTGCTGGGACATTGGTACTAACAGTTTGTCTCTTGCTGTTCCTACAGGCTCCTGCTCAGAGACTCTACCCATTGAAACTCCAACAGCATCGCAGATGGATGGGACCGATTTAGCTTCTCCAATGTCTCCACGAACCAGCAAGAGCCGAATGTCTATGAAACTTCGCCGCTCCTCTGGCTCGGCCAATAAATCCTAAGGAGACAAGCAACTGCAGCATTTTTGAACAATGAATATTAGTCTTGAGCAGTTGAATTAGCACTTACAATGTTCCCCCCAGAATTTAGCCAGGTGTATGTCTGCTATCACACACATGCTCTTTCTTGTACATTTATTTTAGAAAACAACATTGATATTTTATTTGTAACTTACTATTTTAGCTTCTAGATTGCTGTGGGGTTTTTAGTTACACTCTAAGCTTTTTTGGTACAGTTCATATACCATACCCCCTAATTTTCTTGATAATTATGTCTAAATTGTCACTTTTAATTCCAGGGTTAACACTGACTCAAAATGTAATTGGAAAAAAAAAATCTCATTTATTCTGTGTAACTTTCTTAGCAAAGCTAAACATATACCGTTTTTAAAAACATAACAATTTTAAATTTAAGCATTTGTAAAGTCCAAGCAAGACACTAATTTATTAATGCACAGGGTGTATATATAGATTATTTGTTATAAAAATAAAATAGTTACAATAAATGGTCTTTTAGTATTTTAGTTTCCACTTGAAAAATTTTTTTTAGTATTATGTTTTCTTTCCCAAAACAGTGTCTCATTTCCTTGTCATGTGGATAATACCATGATAAATCAAAAACCGAGAAAAATCACTGTGCTGCACTCTTGACTTATGCTTGCCTTCCAATTATTTTTTATAATATTTTCCTTTTAAAATGGTATCACTGATCAATGCCATTCTGTTTTGAGATTGTGGCTCTGACCATCTGGCCCAGGATCTTGGTGGATCAGTAGTTTCTTATATATGGAAAAAAGTATTTTTCCAATGTAACTTCCTTGGTTAAAATTATGTGTACTCTTCAAGAAGATAAGGGAATATTATCTAGGAGTCACATTTTAATCTCTTGTTAATATTGAACTTAAGAGGTGTGGATCAGTACACAATCCAGTCCTCCAGAGTATTTTCTTACAACAGAGGATCTGCTCATATTTTGTGGAGTGGCATCTCTCCTAAGGAAATGTCGCATGGCATTCATTCTAACTGCATGTGTAAATACATCATACAGGCAACTAGAGAAATATAAATTATGTATGGTCATTAATGTAGTATCTACAGATTTGTAATTGTTAAAGAAAAGATGACAATATTTAATAATACAATAAAAATTATTCTTACCAATTTCTGTTCTTGAGTTCTGATTGAGCTTTAGTTTTTATGCATTTAAGGCAAGTAGAGTTGATCTTATTTCTGTTATTAATACATAATAAAGGATAAATTTAGTTTATCTTCTCAATTTAAAAGTGGATCTGAATTCTCTTTCTGGGAATATACTTTGAACCCAGTTCACAATACATCTCCCTAATTTAAGATTATACTTAGTGATTTCTTTCCCTACACAGTTTGAGTTATGCCAATAACTGTCTCTCTTGCTTGACACCCTAATTTCCCAAATAAGCTTTTGCTACTGCTGCTTCTTTCATATGATAAATTGAAACTTTATAGAGGGTTAAGTTCTTTTTCAAGGAAATCTTTCTGATCAAGTGTCAAAAACATTTTTTGTTGGTAAGCAGAAATAAAAATTGAAAATACAAGAATGCCCATATTCTATTTAGCTGTGAAAAGTAGCTTTATTATAGGAAGTGCATTAGATTTTATGGAGTTAAAAGTTAAAAAGTTAAAGAACAAATGAAATAATCCAGAACACTAAGGTGAAGAGTTGTGGAAAGAAGACACTCTTTCAGTTCTAATATATATAGGATAGTAGAAGACAGGAAATAATGAAATAATTACTTTGGGGAAATTAAGCTATATAAAGTTTTTTTCAAGCCTCCAGTTTAAAAAAAACCAGCAATTCAAATTAATACTAAATTTGAGTCTTTAGATTTAACTTTAAACAAAAAAGATGGAAGGTCAGTTTTCCAAAGAAAGATTAACTTTCTAGAAATTAAGCCAATATTTCAAAGAGAAGTGTTTACAGAGTATATCCTGTTTCTCCAGGAATTTAGATTATTTAAAAGGAAGATTGTGTTAGTCCCTATTTAAATGAATTCTCCCTTCTCGCTTGCCCATTGTGTCTTTCAAATGGGTTCTAGTCAATCATACGAATGTAATGTGGATCAAAAAACACACAAGACACGAGCTAAGTACATTTATTTAGGGAGCACCATACAACTCTGGCTAATTGAAGCAAGGACAAAGACATATAGAATGTACATTGATCATGATTTATAAAAAGCAAAAGTCACAGGTCTATTTTTAAAAAAGATATTAAATGAATTGCCTATCAGTTTCATAGTGCATTACATCTTTTTGTAGGTTCATATTCAGTACAAGAAATGAAGTTACCAAAAAAAAAAAGTTACCACAAATTGAGTGAAATGTTACTAAAGTAAATTTTTAACTTCAAGAAATCAGTCTAAGATGGGTTTTTAAAGTTATTTTAAATAATTCAAGGAAGTTTAATTTACACAAAAGTGAAGGGGGGAGATGTACTGCAAGTTGAAGCAATATTACAGTCAATTAGCACTTTCTCCACTTTCTTTGGGATAGATCAGTTTGATGGAACTGGGAGGACATGTTTACAGGGAATTAAGACCTGAAACAATAGCCCCCTGAATTTCACTTAAACTCGGTTTTGCCTGAAACCTAGCTTCTTTATTGTTTTCTGTAAGTTTGGCACCAATTCCGTCTATTTCACAGAACGTACAGTGAAAAAAAATTATTTGAGCTCATTAAATTTTATATGGGTGTCTGCGATGACAGTGGAAGCAAAATCAACAATAACCACGTTAGCGGCTTTAAAAAGAAGAGAAGAAAAAGTCTTCTAGACAGAGAAGTCGTCATTGAGACTTTCCATAGGAATTAACAAGTCACATAGAATTTTTTAGGGTTTCCCAGTGGTTGAGCTCTAGAAAGCCTTAAAGGAAAGAAAAGGAGGCAAAGAAAGAGAAGATAGAGGAAGGGTACTTTTACCAAATGGTCCCGCAGGGGCTCACAATGTCCATTTCTTCCCGAATTTGTCCCAATCTTGTTTTTCTTCGTACTCAGCAACCAGGTCTTAGAGGCATTTGGAGCAGTAACACCTGCCGGCTTTCCGAAGGGTGACATTTGTTGATATGGCGAGTTAGACCCAAAGAACTGAAAAAGGTAGACGGACAATGCTTGCAAGGAAAGATCTGTTGAATATCTCCGTCAGCTCCTCTACTTCCACTTGGCCCTTCTGGAGGTGTTCCCGCTAAAGTGGGCAATAGCATTTCCTCCCGCACCGCGTGCCACAACCGGTGCTTGTCTCTGATGTCTGCCGAGGGGAAGTGTGCCCCGCAAAGCGGGCATGGGAAAGCAAGCTGTAAGCTCTGCTCAGGATTGTAGTCAGGAATCAGCTCTAGGAATGAACCCTCCTGATGAGTAGCCAAGTGCTTGCGCAAGTAAGCTTGACGGCGGAACTTCTTGTGGCAATATGGACACATGAAAACCTCAGATACCACATCCCCATTGCCTTTTCCTGTACCCGGGACGCGACACCCCGATTCTCTTTCAGTATATGGGTCCTGTGGTAGCTGGGCCTCTGGGTGCTGAGTGACTTTAACATCCTGTTTGTGAGTAGCTGAGTTGGAACTGTCTTGATGCTGATCAGTCAGGGAGCTGTCCCGAATAAGAGGGTGCTGACTTTCCGTCCTTTTCTCTCTGCTATTCTCCTTAACTTCTGGCAGGAAAGGTGTGATAGTGCTGCAATCAGTTGACAGTGAGGAGGAAGAGGAAAACGAGGGAAGAGCCTCGGGGAGAGCTGAGGCAGCATTGGCGGTACGTGGCTTGTGCCATCTGCGGTGGGAGGCGAGATTGGCTGGGCAGCTGAAGACTTTATCGCATTCGGGACAACGGTACTCAACTCTCACTATACGAGAGCAACGGTGCTGGGCCAGTGCAAACGGGTCTGCATACTCTTCCTTGCACAGTTGGCAAATAAATTCACCCAGTGGCGTCCGGCTGTTTTCAAGGCCCCGGGAGAAGGTCCCAGGTGCTGCCTCCTTGATTTTCAATCCTAGGACTGGGGATGTGGTTACTTCATCTGCGAAGCTCAGCCTCCTCATAGTCTTCGGCTTCTTGGCACCCGACACTGCTGTCCCAAACCCTGAAGCTGATATAGATCCTGGAGGTCCCTTGTCATTACGGTAGCCTCCAGTGCCCCGTTTCAGGCCCTGAAGCGTAACAGTGAAGGGAGCTGACTCAGGCTTTGTAACAGCTTCTGGGAAAGGTGCCAGAAGTGGCATCAAAAGCTGCTCCACCGAGCATGGGGCAGTTGGGAGTGCCTCTGCGGAAGAGAAAGCAACCGCGGCTGTGGTGGCTCCCGGGAAAGATTCAGCCGAAGCAGGAGAACTGAGGCAGCGTTCCAGGAATGTCCCTCGCAACTCCGCACCTGCCGGCTTAGCTGGGCTAGGACTGGGACCAGGGGTCGAGCCTTCTCCCAGCCCCCACTCAATGCATTCCCGCCGGCATGGTCCCGTACTTCCTGTTGTACTCAGGCAGAAAGAAGTGTTTACGGGCGCTGACGGTTGAGAAGCCATCTCCCTGTCCTCCTTTCCTACCTTTTCCAATGAGAATTCCAACCGCTCCTTCATGCTTTCTTCGGAAGGAGAAGCCCCTCTGGGTAAAATAGGGGCCAGCAGCTGAAAGTCCCGACGCACTCGGTAAGAACTTCCCAGTCTCTTGGTTCTTTTCACCAGAAAGCCCCTCGGCATGATGGGGTTGGAAGAAAATGAAAATTAAACTGAGAGCGAGGGGGAAAGGTGAGGGGTGGAGGCTGCAAGTCCCGAGACTGGAGTAGGACGTTGCTACAGCTGTCATATTCTGTCCTTTATAGCTGAGACACCAGCTGGGCAGAGAGGGCAGACAAACTCGCTCTGGGATGGGAAGGTGCTGCCCAATCAGGAGTAGAAACCAGTGTCGGAAAGAGGAAAAAGGGGCGGGCAAGTTCTATACTCACAGCTGCCCCAACTGGCTGTTGTAGTGGTTGGATAAGCACCCTAGGGGAACTTCCTTCCCCGAGTTCAAACAGTATTATCTCCCTCCTCCAGCAAAATCATTTTCTTGCCAGTCCAGGGTTAGAATGATACCCATTTAAGATGACTTGTCATACTAGTTAAAAATGGAAGCAAAGGCGCGGGAAACCGCGGAAAGGTAAGCTGTCAATATGTGTGGGAGGCACTACAACTTCAACCTTCTTATGCCGTCCATGATTATACCCTCGGATCTCTGCGCCTTCTCCCTTACCAAGAGGGAGTCTCGCTAGCCCCCGGCAGAGGGAGCCTACAGCAGCCTGATCTCAACAGAAACTTACTAGAGCTGAGAAAGAAATGGGAATTTCCCCTCCTCTTCTAGCACTTCAGGCTTCGGAGAAAGAATTGGGGTGTGGACCTGCCAGAATGAAAAGACAGTTTTGCCGCCAAGGGCAGGATTTGGGTACCTTTTGTGATTGTACTAGGAAAGTCTAGTCTTCTTGGTTGTTTTACTAGACATGGGAAATAGGGTATTTGGTGGTCTATATTAGCGAAAGAAAGAGGGAAGAGTAAAGGAAAGGAGATCGTAGGGTATCTGTGGGAAGCTGAGTTAGAAGGGGTGTGTAAATTAGTAACAAGTGAAAGATATCTCTACTTGCATTGAACTATTAGAGAAGCACTGACAGAAAACCAGAGTGAATTAACCTACGGATCTATTCTTAAATTTGCTGTTGAAGCAAACATCTATCATTGATTGAGACTACCAGTTTCTGAAAGCATGAGAATTCATTTGTTGCTCAGTGTGGAAATTGTGCTTCCTAGCAAATCTTTAAAGCTCAAGAAACTAGTCATTCAGTCTCCTATTAGTTAAAGAGTATAATATATCTCTGATATATATTGTGAAGGGGAAAGAGGAGTACTAGGTAGTTTTCTTCCTTTCTGAGATAAGGTAATTTCCCTCTTTACACTATTCTTTTTTCCCACACAAAGATGTCTTAGTACCTCAATCTGCTTTATAGCTCCAGTTAGTCTGTCAATAAACATTGGTTAAACACTTATGATGTCCAAATAAACTATCTACAGGATCATCAACAGAGGGAAGACCCCAAGAAGGAAACAAGCATTTATTAGATGCTTTGCAAATATTATCTCCTCTAATCCTCACAATAACCCTTGGAGATAGGTGCTGTTATTAATCCCATTTTAGAGTTGAGAAAACTGGGATAGATGAGGACAGGTGAGATGACTTACATATAGTTGGCAAATGTATGAAGCTAGATTTTTATTTAAAGTCTTGCTGACTTACAGGCCCATTCCTTTATTAGATGGACTACCTACCTGCCAGTAGAATTAAGGAGAATCAAATAAAGCTTCCTGAAGAATGTGGAATTTTAACTGGGATTTGAAGAAATCCATAAAAGTCAGGAGACAAAGATAATGAGAGAAAACATATGTATGGTTGGCAATCAGTGAAATGCCCAGAGATGGAGTATCTTGTTCAAGGAAAAAGAGGCCATTGTCACTAAATTGTGAATGTGTAGAAGAGGTAAAAGGATTAGAAAAGTTGGGAGAGCAGATTATGAAGAGCTTTGAATGCCAAACAGAGGATGCTAGTGGTAACAGAGAGGCGCTGGATTTTATTGAGTAGAGGGGTAACATAGACATACACTTTGGGAAGATTACTTGGACAGTTGAATAGAGGACAGACTGGTGTGGGTAGAGATTGGTGACAAACAGACCAACCAGCAGGGAATTGTGATTGGTCCCAGCAAGTCTTAAATGATAAGGCCTGTGCCAGGATGGTAGAAGTATCAGAATAGAGAAGAAGGCTAATGTGAAAATAGTTTGCATATAAGAAGATGAAAGTGAGTTTAGTATGGCACCTACTTTTGGAGTATGGGTGACTGGGAGGAATAGGAATAGGAAAATTAGGAAGAAGGGATGCTTGGGAGTTTGGGAAGGAAATGAGTTTAGTTTTAGATATATTGAGTTTGATGTCTCTAGGACATACAGTTTGATATGTCCAACAGACATATCAAGTTTCCAAAAGGTAATTTGAGATGAACAGAGAAGCTGGGGTTGGTTAAAATAGAATTGAGAATCATTTGCATAATAATTGAGTCTATGGGAACTGCTGAGATCACTAAGTAAAATATTGTAAAGGAAGAAGAGACAAGGTCCTAGGACAAAACTTTGTGGAACATCTTATAGTAGCAGGTGTGACCTCGAGAAGATCCACATGTTAATCAGGATTAGATGGTATTTACATATTCATAGCATGGGACTGACTTAATCACACAGGAACAGCAATTTGTAAAGGGGTGTAGCTAAGAAAAAAAGAAGTATGACACTGTTGGTGGAATCAAGGTGCTTATAATATAGATGAAAAAATAAGACTTGGTGACTTGTATTCATAATTTTGTTCAAGAAACAGCAAGGAAGCCAGTGTCACTGGAGTTTGTAAAACATGCATTATTGCTTTCATTTTGCAGGTAAGGGAACTCAGTCACATGAAAATTTAAGTTACTTGCCAGTGACCACAGAGTATCAGTTAGTAATTTAAGTAGGAGGCCCAAATTTTTTTACTCTAAATTCAGATTTCTTTCTACTATACCAAGCTGACTTATAATACAAGACAGATTATAATTATTAGAATCAGTGATAGAAATAAAAAGAAGAAAGAAATTATGTACTAGAAGACTCCTAACTATCAAAATGGAATACAAAAAAGACAAAATTTTAGCTACAGAAAACTAGCCATTTACAATGTATTCTTCCCATTGAAAGTACTTTTGCTTAGCAAGCAATATGATTGAAGAAGTTGAAGAATTAAAAGATGTGCAAATTCAAAGATTTTAGATTAAAAATGCATATTTTTGAATCATCATATAAAATGACCATGTAAGTTATTTTTTTGTTTTAAGGTTTTTTTAAATATCTTTCTCAGTCTCCTTTGCTGGATCTTCATCCATGTCACACTGGATAACCATGGATCTCACAGAACTCTCTGTCTTCTCTTCTTCTACTATTTTGCCTACTGATATCCTCAGTTCATATAAATTCATTTTTCATCTCTATGCAGATGATTCTCAAGTCTACTTATCCAACCATCATTTCTTTGTTAATCTTCAGCTTCCCATTTCTAAAACTTGCTGGACCTCCCAAAACAAATGTCACATAGACATCTTTTAAAATTAAATTTTATTTTCAAACAAAGATTGACTTTCATTCCTCACTTCCCCTCCTTTGTTTCACTGAGAAAGAAAGAAAAATAAAATCCTTATTACAAACATAAAATCAAATAAAGCAAAATTTCTCATCGGCCATGTTTAAAAATTATGTTCATTACCTTTCTTTTAGGATATGGGCAACATGTTTCATCATAAGTCCTAAGGAAGTTCCCAGGTTTTATGTGTATGTATATATATGTATTATTGTTATAACTTCCAAGTTTATATGTATGTACATATATATCTATATTATGTGTTTATAGTTCCCAAAAATCTGTGTACGCCCACGCGCGCATGCACACACACACACACACACACACACACACCAGCTGCCTTCTCATCTTCTCTTCCCCAACCCCTATCCCTGTCAATTAAGAACATAAGAAAAACAAAATCCATTACAAATATATATATATATATGTATATATGTATATAATCATTCAAAACTAATTTCCACATTGGGCATATTAAGGAAAATGTGTGTTTCATTCTTCATTATGAATCCTTTACCTCTTTCTCAGGTTATGAGTACCATGTTTCATCATTAGTCCTCTGGAATTCTGGTTGATTGCTATGCTGATAAAAGTTCAGTAAAATAGTATTCCATCACATTTGTATAGCATAACTTCTTCAGCTATTTCCTAATTTATGAGCACTCTTTCAGATTCCCATTCTTTTTTTTATTTATTTTTATTTTTTATTTTTTTTATTTTTTTAAATTTTTATTTTATTTGCATAACATATGTGTGGGTAATTCTTCAACAATAACCCTTACATAGCTTTCCATTACAAATTTTTCCCCCAACTCCCCACCTCTCCCCTAGATGGCAGGATATCCACTACATGTTAATTATGTTAAAATATTGGCAAATCGAATATATGTATACATATTTCCAAACTTATCATTGGTGTGCAAGAAAAATCTTATCTACACAAATGATATATCAGATAAAGGAAACACAATGTAAGCAAACATCAATCAAGGAGTATGAGAATGTTATGTTGTGGTCCACATTTCGCATCCCTCTCTCTGGGTGTATATGGCTTACTTCAGTGAACAATTGGAGGTGGTTTGAAACATTTCATTGTTGAAGAGAGCCATATCCATCAGAATTGATCGTCATATAGTACTGTTGTTGCCATGTGTATAATGATCTCCTGGTTCTGCTCATTTCACTCAGCATCAGTTCATGTAAGTCTCTCCAGGCCTCTCTGAAATCATCTTGCTGGTCATTTCTTATAGAATAATAATATTCCATAGTATTCATATACCATAATTTATTCAGCCATTCTCCGATTGAAGGGCATCTATTCAATTTCCAGTTTCTAGCCACTACAAAAAGGGCTGCCACAAACATTCTTGCACACGTGGGGCCTTTTCCTTCCTTTATGATTTCTTTGGGATATAAGCCCAATAGAAATGCTGCTGGGTCAAAGGGTATGCACAGTTTGATAACTTTTTGAGCATAGCTCCAAATTGTTCTCCAGAATGGCTGTATCCGTTCACAGCTCCACCAACAATGCATCAGTGTCCCAGCCCTCCCACAACCCCTCCAACATTCATCATTAACTTTTCCTGTCATTTTAGCCAATCTGACAGGTGTGAAGTGGTATCTCAGGGTTGTCTTGATTTGCATTTCTCTGATCAATAGTGATTTGGAGCACCTTTTCATATGACTATAAATAGTTTTAATTTCATCCTCTGAAAATTGTCTGTTCATATCCTTTGACCATTTATTGATTGGAGAATGGCTTGAATTTTTATAAATATGAGACAATTCTCTATATATTTTAGAGATGAGACCTTTATCAGAACCCTTAAATGTAAAGATGATTTCCCAATTTATTGCTTCCCTCCTAATCTTGTCTGCATTGATTTTGTTTGTACAAAAACTTTTTAACTTAATATAGTCAAAGTTATCTATCTGGTTTTCAATTAAAAGTTCCAGTTCTTCTTTGGACATAAATTTATTCCATCTCCACAGGTCTGAGAGGTAAACTATATTATGTTCCTCTAACTTGTTTACAAAATCACTCTTTATATCCAGATCATGAACGCATTTAGATCTTATCTTGGTATGTGGTGTTAGATGTGGGTCAAGCCCTAATTTCTTCCACACTAGTTTCCAGTTTTCCCAGCAGTTTTTGTCAAATAGTGAATACTTATCCCAAAAGCTGGGGTCTTTGGGTTTATCAAAAACCAAATTGCTATAGTTATTGCCTAGTTTGTCTTGTGATTCTATCCTATTCCACTGATCGACTACTCTATTTCTTAGCCAGTACCAAATGGTTTTGATGACCGCTGCTTTATAATATAGTTTTAGATCTGGTACAGCAAGTCCACCATCTTCAGCCTTTTTTTTCATTAATCCCCTTGAAATTCTAGACCTTTTGTTTTTCCAAATGAACTTTGCTACTATTTTTTCTAGATCTGTAAGATAATTTCTTGGGAGTTTGATTGGTATGGCACTAAATAAGTAAATTAGTTTGGGTAGTATTGTCATTTTTATTATATTCGCTCGTCCTACCCATGAGCATTTTAAGTTTTTCCAATTGACTAGGTCTGATTTGATTTGTGTGGAAAGTGTTTTGTAATTTAGTTCATATAGTTCCTGACTATCCCTTGGCAGATAAATTCCCAAATATTTTATACTATCAACAGTTATTTTGAATGGAATTTCTTTTTGTATCTCTTGCTGCTGAACTTTATTGGTAATATATAAAAATGCTGATGATTTATGTGGATTTATTTTGTATCCTGCCACTTTGCTAAAGGTGTGAATTGTTTCTAGTAGTTTTTTAGTTGAGTCTCTAGGATTCTCTAAGTATACCATCATGTCATCTGCAAAGAGTGATAATTTGGTTTCTTCACTACCTACTCTGATTCCTTTTATCTCTTTTTCTTCTCTTATTGCTAAAGCTAACATTTCTAATACAATATTAAA
>JAJPUD010013367.1:1048-44731 GCA_023553655.1 Myrmecobius fasciatus
TTGCAGGGCATCATATCCTTCTTGCACTGATTTCAGTTTATTTTCCCATTTATCCTCCAGCTCTCTTTTGAGGTTCTTTATGCAGTCTTCCAGAAAGGCCTTTTGAAAAGGGGACCAGTGATGGTGCTGGCTGATGTTCTCTGGATTTTTATCTAAAGGAACCTCTGGCTCTGGGGTCGTTTCTTTGCCTTGATAAAAGCTGTCTATGGTGAGAGCTCTCTTTTGCTTCTTCATCATATTTTTTTTTTTAGACAGTGTGGATATCTCTTTAAGGTAGGGAAAAAAAAAGCGGCGGCTGCAAAAAGCTTTGCCCTGGGGCACTTTGGCGAGTTGACTTAAGGTGCTGGGCCGGTGGGGGCTAGGACTAAGTCCGAATTACTCCTTAAACAAGGCAAGTCTGCCAGAACACCTGCCCCCAATCAGGACAGAGTGTCCCGAGTGCCTCAGATAAACTCCAGGAGTTTGGAATTTGGAGTTTGGAGTTTGGAATTTCTTCCAAGATGAGCTGAGCTGAGTCCCACCCTCACTTCCGGCCTGTGCAGTTGTCGTCTATTTATCTCTCTGTCCGAGTCTGACTAACCTGATATGAAGTTCTCCAGAGAGCTGTGCCCAAATATTTCTGAGTTCGTTGACTTGAAGATCAGTTCGGAGGCTTATTTTATTGTTGATTTGAGAGAAGACCGGAGGAGAGGCAGAAAGTCACCTTTTCACTCCGCCATCTTGGCTCCACCCCCCGAGACAGATCTTTTTCAAAGCATACTTGTAATCCTCAGGTTCTTGACTTTAGTGGGTCAGAGTAACTCTCCTGGCTGCTTGGAAAAAAAAAGGAGGAAGAAGGCTGACTAAAGCCATTTTTGTAAGCTGACATGGTGCCATCAGCTCCTTCAGCATGGTCTCTTCAGCCTTTTCTCTGAGCCCTAAGGATTTCTGTCATGGAGGTTGGCAGCCAAAAAATGTCTTGCAAAGAAATGTTTAGTATTTGGCTTTTAAGTCAAGGGTTTCTGGAGAAAAATAAATGAACAATACAGTGCTAATACCTGAACTTTCCTTTGAATAATTATTGTCCTTCCCCAGTGGGGAAAATATATATAACTTTGGTTCTGGTTCTGCTTTCTACATGGACTTGGGCAAGCAATTTTACCTCTTTAGGCCTCAGTTTCCATTTTGAAACAATGAAAAGGATGACTTTCTAAGATTCTTTACAATGATATACATGACTTCAGAGGAGTGAGACTCATGATTTTGCTCAGCTATGCCTCACTTAAATTCAATTCACTTGCAAGTTAAAATCATTTTCTTGATGTTTTTGTTCCTTTTTGAGAATGAAGGATAAACAACAACAGCAACAATGATATGATTCAGATCTTTAGGTCTGAGGGTTAAATGATAAGAATCTTCAGAAACAGAAGTTCCCTCTGTCCTCCCCACAAATAGCATTACTTTTCCCCTATACATTGTGCTCCCTTTGCAGCCATGTTTATTTAAAACAGAGTTGCTGGTCACATCCTTGGTGCATTTTGAAGGGTACTAAGAGTGTTTACTTTCCTCCAAATATTTTTTCTGTTAGACTGGTCATTCCTTAAATTTTTCATTGTTATTTTTTTCCATTGGGTTAAGACATTGCTATATCTAGTAGTACCGAAGAAAATGTAAGGTCAGCTACAAAGTTAACAAAAGGAAATCTTTCAGCCAATCCCATAACATTTTAGTTCCGGCTCTCTAACATACAATATTGTGAATTAAAATTATTTGTGTTTATGTTGTATCCCCTTTGTGATTAAATAGTGAACTTCCTGAAGATAGGGACCTTGTGTAAATTTTGTATCTCTCACCCTGAACACAGTGGGCATTTATTAAATATTAAATATTTATTGAATGGACTTTAAGTAATGGGAGGATTGATCAGTGAGGTCTCAGGCCTCAGAGCATGCTTATTCTTACTCTTTCAGTGGATTATATGGAGTAGGTACAGCTATTCCCATATCTGATTCCAATTCAACAATGAGAATCTTGCTTGTCTCCAGCCAAGACTAAGAGATGTTTACTTTGTGATGACCAAAAAGAATCTCCTAATTGCTTAGGGACCTTGAAAGTCTGATAAATATGGTGGTGCTAAGCAATTACTGAGTTAGACTACTAAAGAGACAATCTGAGATATTTTTCTTTTTTTTTCCTTTTTTGCTGTGAATGAGTAACAACTATGGAGAAAATAGTTTTTTTCTTTTCCTTTTTCTTTTTTTTTTTTACAAAGAACCAGATTTCTTCATAATATCATCTTTCTCTATACCTTATAAACTAACCCATTTTTTATCTTTCTTGTGATTTTTTGAGCCTAACTCTTCTAGTCTTGAGAAGCTTCCCTCTTATGACCCAACTGAAACCAATCTACTTGTCCATTTTCTAGTCCAGCTTTTCCTACAACTCTCTTACTACCCACACTTGACTAAAACTAGACTCTCTGTAGTTTCCTTATTTTATTTGATTCCTTAGATTGGTTGTCCTAAAAAGACTAGATATCTTAGGAAGGTTGTAGTTTTTTTTCCTAGTACTATCTTTGATGAGCCCCCATCTGGTGTGCTTCCCATTATTAATTAACCAATAGAACTCAATTAGCTTTTAGAGAAGATATTTACTAAGTTATATTTATAGCCAGGATAGATAAATGAAGCATTATAAGCACTTAGAATGTGCCAGTCACTATGATAAGTGATAGGAATAAAAATACAATCAAGCCAAAGAGTCCCTCCTTTACATTCCAGTGGAGTAAATGACCCATAAGGGGATGCTGGAAAGCTGGAAGGAGAAGAAAACATCCCAAAGTGGGGAAAATTTAATAGGTAAGGAGGAGGATTCTAGAGAGAGTCTTTCCTAAAATGGTGGTTTCTGAGGAAAATACCCACAATGAAGAATGAAGGGCTTTCTTTAAAGTTTCAAAGGTGTCAATGAGGCAGATGAGAAGGAGAAAAATTCCAGAAAGGGTCCAGATATGATCGAGATGAAGTATGACTAAGGCTCTTCTTAGAATGGTGTTCTCGGGGAAGAAGATTTCTTAGGATGCCAACTATCTTTTTTTTTTTAATTTTTAAACTAACATCTCATATCTTCTTTTTAAATTTCTCTCTGTACAACTACCAGCTTAGTTCAGGCTCTCATCAACACTCAGATCACCACAGTCTCCCAATTGGTCTCCTTGCCTCAATTCTTCCCCCATTTCAGATCATCCTATACATTTATGCCAAAGTGATTTTCCTTAAATAGAGATCTGACCATATTAATCCTTTTCTTAATAAATTCCAATGACTTCGTATTGTCTGTAGAATAAAACATATATATTTCTATTTAATATACATAACATACATTTATATGTATAATATATTGCAAAATTTTGTAATATAGAAATACATGTACTATTATATGTATATATTAGTATACATATTTTATGCATACTATATTTATATTATATTAATATATTTAATAATACAACATATTTATACATGTATGTAAGATTTCTATTATGCATACTATATGTATTTATGTATGTTTATATATTTAATATAAAATAATGCATTGTAATGTAGTATATTATTTATTATACATAATATATTGCATGAAATTTATAATATATAAATATATTATGAAACTTTACAAGTTTTATTTATGCAAAAACTTATTTCCACTTAAAAGTGTCAACCAGAAAGAGAAAAGGGCATGGAGCAGAAGAATGGTCTCATGATAGTATTTGGTGGGAAAGTAGGTTTTTAGCTATTTCCTGAGTTTTTAATAGTTTATAGTGACACAAAAACTTTTAAAAGGCCAACAAAGCTCCCATCTGTACTGATACCCACAATCCCACTGAGGAAACAAAAAAGAAACAATTGTGGAGGAGGGAGAGGGAAACCAAAAGAAAAGTCAACTGTGGCACTGAGGGTGGACTTGGGAGTCAGGAAGACCTGAATTCAAAATCTGACCTCAGACACTTGTTAGCTGTGTGATCCAGGGCAAGACATTGTTAAATGTCTGTATTTTCTCAACTGTAAAATAAGGTAAAAATAGCACCTACTTTGTAGAATTCTTGTGAGGACCAAATGAGATATATTTGTAAAGTGCACAATATGTGGCACATAGTAGGCATTATTTTTTACTTAGTCTCTTCTTCCTTATTTCCTTTCCTCTTCTTCTTCTCTACTGGAATGTTGTCCATTCCCTCTGTGCAATAATACACTTCCCCTTAAGGTCACCATTAAAGAAAAAGGCCGCACTCACCAGCAAGAGGTAGGAGGAAACAGGTAGCCTCCAAAGCTTTGGGCCAAAAGAGATGCACATTTCTCCTCTATCCTAATAATCAATACTTGGGGATATCTTCCAGGTTTATTGAATCTGGCTTTGAAATTTGGTAAGAGAAGAACACTGCCATACTCAAATGCAATGAGCTGGAGTTTGGAAGGGTGAGATGAAAATGAATCCAGACCTTCTAAGAATCTTCAGAAATGATCTTCAAATTTGGAAACATGGGAATAATACTCCCCACTTCTTCCAATATTAAGATTTATCCAATAAAATTATTGCTGGAAATCCCAATTTTCATTGCTGAAAGTATGTTAATACTGGAAGAAAGGGCTTTCCTTCCCCAGACTAAAAGGTTAATTTGAGTTTCCCTAGGTCCTAACACCCAATCACTTCACCTTTCTTTTTTTTTTTTTTTACTCCCTTTAGTTTTGGTGGGGAAGCAACATAATTTAACTTGCAAAATTATTGGAAACACAGCTACTTCAGAAAAAAAAATGGAAAAAAGACAGGAGTTGGGAGGAGGTATTAAACCATGCTAAAACTACATAGGGAAAGGCAGAGTTTAAATTGGTACAGGAGATTCTTTGCCTCAATTGTTAATTAGCCTTAATCACTGAGTGTAGCCTCAGTCAAACTGAGAATTGTTGAAGACTTTGAGTTTAAAAAGGCCAAGGTCTCCCATTGCACCCTGAGCCATTTCCAGTTATTCTGATCTATATCTGGCCACTGGACCCAGATGGCTCTGGAGGAGAAAGTGAGGCAGGTGAACTTGCACAGTGCTCCCTTAATGAGATCCAATACATTTGCAGGTCACAGCATCACCTCCCTGATATCACGGTCCCTTCAAAGGACAAACAACTGGGTTAGCAATTGGATCCTTGGTGAGTCTTTCCCCTTTGCTATTCTTAGCCCTCACACAGCTAGCAATATAAGATCCTGCATTCTTTTTTTTGACAATAACAATGACATATATTATGTTTTGCAAAGCATTTTATACATCATCTCATTGGATCCTCACAACAAGCTTGTGAGACACACCTTATTAATAGCCTCATTTCACAGAGGAAGAAACTGAAACTGAGAAAGGTTAAATGACTTTCCTCAAGATTAATGTCTGGTTTAATACTTCTTAGCTATGTGACCTTGGGCAAGTCACTTAATCCCAATTGCCTCGGCAAAAAAAAAAAAAAAGAAAAAAAGATTAAGTGTCAGGAGCAAATATACAGAAAAATTCAAATTTTGAGTAAGACAACACAAAAATTATGGTGCTTGGACTGTTGCCTACTTATTGGATTTTGTCATCATGCAATAGTGTTTCATTTCTTTTTTTTATAAAGCTTTTTATTTACAAAACATATGAGTGACCTTTCAACATTGACCTTTGCAAAAACTTTTTTTCCCAAGCTTTTCCTTTCCTTCCCCCCACTCCCCACCCCTAGATGACAGGTAATCTAATACATGCTAAATAGGATAAATTATATGACAAATACAATACATGTATACATATCTATACAGTTATCTTACTGCACAAGAAACATCAGATCTAGAAAGAGAAGAAGAAAAAAAACAACCTAAGAAGGAAAACAAAATGCATGGAAATATTCACAGAAAGCGTTAAAATGCTGTGTTGTGGTTCACTCTCAGTTCCCACAGGCCTCTTTCTGGATGTATGTGACTATCTTCATCGCAGAACAACTGGTTTGAATCACATCATTGTTGAAGAGAACCATGTCCATCAAAATTGATCATCATATAGTCTTGTTGCTATGTATAATGTTCTCCTGGTTCTGCTGATTTCACTCAGCATCAGTTCATGCAAGTCTCTCCAATCCTCTCTGAAATCCTTCTGTTGGTCATTTCTTACAGAGCAATAATATTCCATAACATTCATATACCATAATTTATTCAGGCATTCTCCAATTGATGGGCATCTTTTCAATTTCCAGTTTCTTGCCACTACAAAAAGGGCTGCCACAAACATTTTTGCACATGTGGGTCCCTTTCCCTCCTTAAAAATCTCTTTGGGATATAGGCCCAGTAGAAACACTGCTGGGTCAAAGGGTATGCACTGTTTGATAACTCTTTGAGCATAGTTGGAGCACCTTTTCATGTGACCAGAAATAGTTTCAATTTCTTCGTCTGAAAATTGTCTGTTCATATCTTTTGACCATTTATCCATTGGAGAATGGCTTGAATTCTTATATATTTGAGTAAATTCTCTATATATTTTAGAAATGAGGCCTTTATCAGAACCTTTGGATGTAAAAATATTTTCCCAGTTTACTGCTACCCTTCTAATCTTGTCTGCATTCATTTTGTTTGTACAAAAACTTTTTAACTTGATATAGTCAAACTTATCTATTTTGTGATTAATGATGACCTCTAGTTCTTCTTTGGTCGCAAATTCCTTCCCCCTCCACAATCCTGCATTCTTGACAATATTAGGAGATGCCTCCCAGGATCATTCTGCCATTGGAATCTCTCAGTAGACTTGAAATGATAGATTCCATGTAAGGCAGACATAGTTCTCTCTGTTTAGTTTTTAAAACCCTTGTCACAGTCTACATTCTCAAAGGACATCACTTCTTTCTTCCTACTCTATAGTTGAACCAACCTGGATTTTTTTTCCTGTTCCTGACATATGACATTTGTTATCCCATCTTCAATCTGTCCCCAATGCTGTGAATGCATCCCTTTTTTGTCTCTGTCTCATAAAATCCCTCTCCTTCTTTAAGACACAGATGTGAAGCCTTTCCTTATTCCCTTAATTACTAGTGCCCTTCCTCTCAAACTAACCTATATTCAACTACTTTGCATTTATTTGTATATATTATTTTAAAATTTATTCTGTTTATACTTACATGTTTTTGTTGTCTTCCTGATAGAACATAAACTCCTTTTAAGTAGGGATTGTTTTCTTTTTGTTTTTTGTTATTACTAGCATCTAGCACAACACCTGGCATATCATAAGTGCTTAATAAATACTTCTTGAGTGATTGATTGTTGTACTTCCACATGGAACAATTCAAGTCAGAGCCCAAAACATAAATAAGTTACATGTAATTTAGATAAGGCAATTTACAAAAATTTACTATTGTCATCCTCACTAAAATTCTCTCATGATTTCTCATTGGACTTGGAAATGACCCAGAGTTCTTGAAAACTATAATAGTGGAGTGTAAATTTTGACAGTTTCTACTACACTAGAATAATTTCAAGGATGTTCGAGAAAAAAAACTGCAATGGCTCCCCAGAGGCACATTGAATCTGTCTGAGAACTAAACTAGCTAAGAATGAAGACATTCATCAACAATAGATTGACCAAAATGTGATGGAATTTTTGGTTACAATAGTTCCAGAAGGGTGTCTTCTAAGATTCAGTGACTCAATTCAATGTTCTTACTATATTCAGAGGAGGAGGCTTGGAGTGAAAGAGAATGAATTTTGCTCAGGGCATGTTGAGTTTGTGATGACTAGAGGATATTCTGTTAGAAATGCCCAAAGAGCAACTGGTAGTCAGGAGAGAGACTAGAGCTGAAGATAAAAATTTGAAAGGTACCCATATAGAGAAGTTAATTAAGCCTATGAGATTTAAGGAAGTCACCAGGAAATCACTGAGAGAAATAGAAGGACAGAGTCCTAGGGTACATTTTTTTTGCCTTCAGGGTAGCACAAAATGATTATACTGAAAGGTATTCCCAGAAAGGTTGCAGGCTAATTAGGAGAGAACAGTTTCATGAAGACCCAAGGAGGAGAATGTAGCCAACTGATTAAAGGACATTAGATTTGACAATTAATAGATTATTGGGAACCCTGGAGATAATAAATGGAGTTGAGTGATAAGGTCAAAAGCACAAAATAGGATGAGGAGTAAGAAAATGGAGGGATTTCTTTGTCTGAATGCCTACTATGGGGGTAGGGTGGGGGGAAATTTAAGGAAGAGGTAACAAAGAGCCACGTCCCTGGTGCAGTCCCTCATTGCCTCATGTCTGGACTATTGCAATGTTATTGTTGTCCAGTTGCTTCCGTCATGTCCAACTCTATGTGACTCCATTTGCTGTTTTCTTGGCAGAGATACTAGAATGATTTGTCATTTCCTTCTCCAACTCATTTTACAGATGAGGAAACTGGGGCAAACAGGATTGAGTGACTTGCCCAGGGTCACACAGATAGTAAGTATCTTGAGGCTGGATTTAAACTCAGGATTTTAGAGTCTTTCTGACTTTCAGGCCAAGCACTGGATCCAATGGATCACTAATTGCTCCTATTTCTACATAGTTGTTTACATCTTCTCTCCTTTATGAGATAGTGAGTTTATTGAGTATTTAAATTCTTCCCCCCTCCAAATAAAATGTGAGGTCCTTGGGGGTAAAGACTATTTCATTTCTGCATGTGTATACCCAATGTTCTAAATACAGTCAGTCAATAAATATTTATTAAGCATCTACTATTTCGATGCATTGTGCTAAACACTGGAGACATAAAGAAAGGCAAGATAGCCCTTGACCTCAATAAGCTCACAATCTCATCAGTTCCTTGTTATAATTAATTCAGATGCTATCTCTAATGATAAGAACTTAAATCTATCCATGTCTGCCAATTTAATGCTGCTCTTGTACATGCTGCCCCCCCCCCAAATTTCCCAGTCCAAATTTAAGAGAGGGGGTCTGTCCAATGTGCTCTAGGGCTTTTCCATTTTCTCCTGACATTGGGAGGATACTCTATCCAATGATGGACTCTGTCATCCTCAACATATACTCATTCTTTCTTCCTATCATACATGTCTTTTATGACATTCAGCATACAGAGTGCAAGTTGAAGACAAAATTCCCATGGTTAGTAAGATTCTCTAATTATTTGCCTCAAATTCTAGAACATTGCAGTGCTTTTTGGAATATGTCTATGACCACGCCCAAAGACTTTGGCTTAATTATCTATACAGAAAAAACTAAGTGGATAAAAGTAAGTTCAAACATGCATTTGGATAGAAAATCCATAGAATTTCTCAATCAAGGTATTGATTTGAACAGATAGTACAAATGGACAGGTTGAGTACACAGTAGAACAAGAGGAATAGAATGGACTGAACTGCTTTATTTATTTTTAATAATAACTTTTTATTTTCAAAATGCATGCAAAGATAGTTTTCAACATTCATCCTTGCAAAACCTTGTGTCTTAAATTTTTCTCCTCCTTTTCCCCCATCCCTTTCCCTTAGACAACAGGTAATCAAATGTATGTTTTTTTTTTAAACATATGCAGTTCTTCTATACGTAGTTCCACATTTGCCATGCTGCCCAAGAAAAATCAGATCCAAAAGAAAACAAATGAGAAAGAAAATAAAGAAAAACAACAACAAAAGATGAAAATGTTATGTTGTGATCCATATTCAGTCCCCACAGTCCTTTCTCTGGATGCGGATGGCTCTCTCCATCACAAGTCTTTTGGAATTAGCCTGAATCACCTCATTGTAGAAAAGAGTCAAGTCCATCAAAGTTGATCATCACATAATCTTGGTATTAATGTGTACAATGTTCTCTTGGTTCTACTTACTTCACTTAGCATCAGTTCATTTAAGTCTCTCCAGGTCTTTCTGAAATCATCCTCCTGATCATTTTTATAGAACAATAATATTCCATAACATTCATATACCATAACTTATTCAGCTATTCCCATTCCCCAACTGATGGAATATCAGTTTCCATTGATTGCCTTTAAAAAAGTGCAAAACCCTTAATGATCCTATGCTTCCCCAACAAACAAAAACCTTTCTAATATCAGTATTCTATAGGTATTGTCATATGACAGTGAGAAACAACCAATTAAAATGAATATGATACAGAATACAAAGAAAAATTTCAAAATGGGTGGAGGAGCTGAACTATAGAACCAATTACAAACTTCAAAGAAGTCCACAAATAAGAGATGTAAATGGGTTAGGTAATGGGCAACATATCCACAAATAACCATTATTTGAGTTGATTTGAGTGAAAGAGGATGAGTTTAATTCAAACTGTTTTTGCAAATCTGGCTATGAAATAGAGTCTATATGAGATGGATAGATAATGTATCTATATTTATCTCTTGATCTAGGTATTATTTAAACTTATTGTTTATATACATATCTCCCTATAAGTAGTACAAGAAAAGGTAGTGAATGGTTTGTGTATTAGAGTCTTTGCAAGCTCTTTTTGGGGTTTTCTTGGCAAAGATAGTAGTGGTTTGCCATTTCTTCCTCCAGTTCAATTTATAGATGAAGAAACTGAGGCAAACAGGGTGAAGTGTCTTGCCCAGGGTCACACAGAGAGTTAAGTGTTTGAAGACAGATTTGAACTCAGGTCTTTCTGATTCCAGTTCTGGGACTTTACAAATACCCCAGCTAGCTCCCCTGAGAGGATGCTAAGAGTCAAATGGAGACTTGCTAAGAATGGCAGACTCCTGGTCATATTTGTAGGCTGGCAGGAAAGGAGTCAGTAGTTGGGGAAAAGAAAGATGATGTTGAGAATGTTGGTCTAAGGGAAAGTATCCTGAAAGATTTGTGAGACAAAGGCAATCAAGGCAGAAATGTAGCAACTGGAATTGTTGAGAAGGACCACTTCTTTATCAGAGACTGAAGCACAAGATGGGTGACATTAGGTGGCTTTGAGGCATGAGGTAGGAGAGAAGAGAAAGCTTCTAGTAGATGGCCTTTATTTTCTCAGTAATATTGGAAATCAAGTGTTCCATTAAGAGTGAGAGGGATAAAAGGTGGTCTGATCATAAGAGATAAGAGTAGGTCTGATAAAAGTGTATTTGGAGAATGCATTAGAGAAATAATTAATGTTGATTTTGAAATGCTGATAGTCAATCCAGACAGTGGAGTAGGCAAAGCAACACTAGAATTAAGGAGAGAGAATAAATTTGGAATACAGATTCAAGAGGCAGCTACTTGGAAATGATCATTGAAGCTGTAAGGATTCATAAGATCATGGAGAAAAAGAGAAGTAGAGAAAGAAAGAGAGAGAAAAGAGCAGTAGACCTAGTTGGCTGGTTTATTTTTTATCATTGGAGCAAGGACCCACGGGAATAAAGCCATGGAACTTTTTGAAATATTGCAATGATTTCTAAACAGTTTACTATAGCTGCTACCAGTCCTGTGATTTCCTCAGGAGAGTGAACAAATCCATTAACAATTAAAGTCCTGCAGTGATACCTCTAGCATCTACATGGTCGATCTAAGCCCACAATAGCTTGAAGGTCAGAAATTCTGCATCTTCAGGTACTGGAGTCATTTTAAGGTTAAACATCAAGTCTGGCTCTCCCTTTGTCACAGAATTCTGCACCTCCTTCCTGAGACAGGACCCAGGGATGATTTTTATCTGTTCTTTCAACAAACATTTACTGAATGTCTAATATGTGACAAGCCCTGTGAAAGGCATTGTGAAGGATAAAAGGATGAATAAGACATAGTCTTTTCCCGCTACATATTTATGATCTCATAGGAGAGATGATATATTACACAAATAAAAATTGTAGAAATGACAGA
The DNA here is from genome assembly GCA_023553655.1 of Myrmecobius fasciatus. Taxonomy (NCBI): domain Eukaryota; kingdom Metazoa; phylum Chordata; class Mammalia; order Dasyuromorphia; family Myrmecobiidae; genus Myrmecobius; species Myrmecobius fasciatus. Next base: position 12,861 of record JAJPUD010013367.1, read on the forward strand.
AATGGAAGGGGCTTTAAGGATGATTTAGTACAAGCCCCACATTTACAAAGTAGCAAACTACATAAGATGGTTTCCTGAAAGTCACAAAACCAGACAGTGATCTACCTGGACAAGACCCCCAGGTCTTCTCACCCAGAATTTTATTTTCTCCTTCTACTACTACATGCTTTTATAGGAAATCAGTAGAAAGATACACTGTTGACTATTGAGGTAATCAGGAAAGATTTTGTGGAGGAAATGCCATTTAAATTAGATCTAGATGAAGGGGCAGAATTGTAATAGGCAAAAAAGGGAAAAATACAAGCAAAAAAATATAAATAACCTTGAATCCTTGATCATTCCCTATTCTGGAGTTGCATACTGTACATTGTTAGAAGTCATGCCATCATTAGGACTAGATCTGTTACAGATTTGTGAGGCCTTACCTCACATGCTGCCCAGAAATGTTTTTTTTTTTTAACTTCTATTGTCTGGATTCTCTCTCAATACTATAGTGATGATATTCTCTCAAAAGTCACCAATAGTGAGTGATAAATAAAATGGCCTTTTCTCCTTATATTTGCTGTAATATTTGAGATCTTGACTATAGAATTCTCTTGGATTTGCTTTTCCTCTTTGATTTTCTAGCACTTAGAACAATGCCAGTTACATAGGAGGCCCTTAATAAATATTTATTTTAATGTACTGTATTATTGTATCGATTTCTATGACACTATTATCCAAGTTCATTTTCTTCCCATTAGATTGTAAGCTCCCTGAAGGTAAAAAAACTGTTTTTCTTTTTTCATATTTGTATTCCCAGTACTCAGTACAGTACCCAGCACATAGTAGGCACTTAATAAGTATTTATTGACTTATTGACTATCCTTTTTACTACTATTTTTTAAAAAAAATTATTTAATCTTTTTATTTACATAACATATGAGTAATTTTTCTACATTGACCTTTGCAAAACTTTCTGTTCCAAATTTTTCCTCCTTTCCCCCACCCCCTTCCCTAGATGGCAGGTAGTCTAATACATGTTAAATATATTAAAATATATGACAAATCCAATATATGTATACATATCTTCACAGTTATCTTGTTGCACAAGAAAAATCAAATCTAGAAAGAGAAAAACAAAACAACCTAAGAAGGAAAACAAAATGCAAGCAAACTTTCACAGAAAGCATTAAAATGCTGTGTTATGGTCCACACTCCATTCCCACAGGCCTCTCCCTGGGTGTATATGGATTTCTTCATCACTGAACAATTGGAACTGGTTTGAAACATCTCGTTATTGAAAAGAGCCATGTCCGTCAGAATTGATCATCATATAGTATTGTTGTTACTGTGTATAACGATCTCCTGATTCTGCTCATTTCACTCAGCATCAGTTCATATAAGTCTCTCCAGGCTTCTCTGAAATCATCCTGCTGGTCGTTTCTTACAGAACAATAATATTCCATAACATTCATATATCATAATTTATTCAACCACTCTCCAATTGATGGGCATCCATTCAGTTTCCAGTTTCTAGCCACTACAAAAAGGGCTGTCACAAATATTCTTGCACATGTGGGTCCCTTTCCTTCCTTTAAGATTTCTTTGGGATATTAGCCCAGGAGAAACACTGCTGGGACAAAGGGTATGCACAGTTTGATAACTCTTTGAGCATAATTCCAAATTGCTCTCCAGAATGGTTAGATCTATTCACAGTTCCACCAATAATGTATCAATGCTTTTGACTACTCTATCAATCTCCTTTACCATCCTTTTCCTGACTAAAGTTGGGGTTAACACCAAAGACTCTTCCTTAGCCCACTTCTCTTTTTTTCTAATGATCTCTCTCTCTTGGAAAGCCCATTTGCTCCCATGATTTCAGTGATCACATTCCAATTTATTTTGAGGAAGAATAGCCTGCAGTTATTGCCTCCACATCTTCTCCCTCCTTATTCTCTTCAATGTGAATCTTTTGAATCACCTGAGATTCAGAACTCTTTCCCTCTTGTCTTTTTTCATCCTCCACATCAAACTGATTGCTAAATAATGCCAAATCTAGCTCCACAGCATCCATCCTCTCTTCTCCATTTACATGAATAACCATCTTAGTTCAGCTATTATGAGTTTCCCAAATGGTCCCTTTCTATCTTGTCTCTCCTTCCTCTCACTTGACTTATTTATGTTGCCAGCCATATTTATAACTTCGTATTAATTTGAAATCTTAGAGGTTCCTTTGGACCTTTTTGCATTTCCACTCTCTGAATAACTCTTTGCTTGGCTCCAGAAAGACTTTTTCCTCATTCAGATGGGATATGCCATGTTTTAGTAGTTCAAATTGTCCTGGCTGCAGCAATCACCTGAGATGCACATTTCTCTAGGGTTACTCACTGTGCCTTTTCTGTTATCTCTCTTATGTCTTCTCCATCACATCTTAGTAGGTCTGAACCATTTGCATCCATAAATAACTGCTTTGGGAAATGGGTCATTATACTTGCTATAAATGACCTCATCCTTCAACTATTCCTGTCCAGCAATTAAATCATTTCTTCTCTAACATGTTCCAGGAAACTTTTTCCTTAAAGAATTCACAGCACAGAAACTCTCTCTTTTTGGATAGCTCCTTCTCAAACCACCATTTAAAGAAGATGTCTAGCTCTGATATCTCTTCATTTTTCACTCTTCTAGACTCCTCCATCATACATCCTCACAAAATCCCTTCCTCCCCTCCTTTCCTCTTTCAGCTTGCTTTCTCCCATTAAAATGTAAGCTCCTTGAGGACAAAAACTGTGTTTTTTTATTTTTTATTTTCACTGCTTAGGCACAGTGCCTGACACATAGCAAGCACTTGGTAAACACTAACCATGTTTGATTTTTCCCCTCTATATCCTCCTGAACAATGGATTTTCATGGTTTCTCATTCAAAGATCTGGTCACATCCTGCTCAGAAAATGTCAATGGCTTCCTATTGCTTATGTTTTAAAGGATAAACCCCTTAGCCTGGCATGGAAGGCTCTTTGAAGTCTGGTTCCAACCTAGTTTTCCAGCCTTATTTCACATGGCTTTACTTCACAGACTCTATGTTTTATACAAACCAGATTACTAGCTGTTCTCTAAATGTGGGCAGGTAGGTGCATTGAGTGCTAGACCTGGAGTCCTCCTGACTCAGGAGAATTCATCTTCATGAGTTCAAATCTGACCTCAGACACTTATTAGCTACATAATCCTAGGCAAATCAGCTAACCGTGGTTGTCTCAATTTCCTCACCTATAAATGAGCTGGAGAAGGAATTGCCAACCATTCCAGTATCTTTGCCAATAAAACCTCAAGTAGGTCACGAAGAGTTGTGCACAACTGAAAAATGGCTGAACAAAAAACAAACTTGTCATGTTGTCTCTGGACATTTATTATATTTTCTCTAATTCTTAAAATGCACTCCCTCCTCACATTGCCCTTTTGGAATTTTTCTTTCCCTTCAGTGCTCAGTGGATATGCCAAGAAAATTTCCTCTCATCTTCTTAGTTGAAAGTCAAAACTTCAGTCTTTCTTAAGCATTTGAATAGATTTTTGCTTTATGCACTGACCCTCTTCCCCCATCACTTTTCACCTTATGTTACACCTACATATATCATGTCTTCCTAGCAGAATGTAAACTTCTTCAACTCAGGGATTAGGACTTAAAAAAATTTAGACAATTTGATGCACTGGAAAGAGTGCTGGGTTTTGAGTCAACAGATCTGGGATCCGTGCGGGCTTGGGTTTGCACTAATTGTGTGACCTTGGGAATTTAAGTCCATTCTTTGAGCCTCAATATCCTCCTCTACAAAAGTGCCCTTCTATGTGCTCTGTGTTCTCCTCATGATGCTCTAGTGCCTTGCACATATGTAACAGCTTCCTAATAAATGCCTGGTTCATGTCTTTTTAGGGGTGATTTTATTATTGGAGGAAATTTTAATGGCATAAGAAAGTCCCTTCCGGCCCCACATGTGCAAGAATGTTTGTGACAGCCCTTTTTGTAGTGGCTAGAAACTGGAAAGTGAAGGGATGCCCATCAATTGGAGAGTGGCTGAATAAATTATGGTATATGAATGTTATGGAATATTATTGCTCTGTAAGAAACGACCAGCAGGACGATTTCAGAGAGGCCTGGAGAGACTTACATGAACTGATGCTGAGTGAAATGAGCAGAGCCAAGAGGTCATTATACACAGCAATAACAGTATTACATGATGATCAATTCTGATGGACATGGCTCTTCTCAACAAAGAAATGTTTCAAACCACCTCCAATTGCTCACTGAAGAAAACCATATACACCCAGAGAGAGGGATGTGAAATGTGGACCACAACATAACATTTTCATGCTCTCTATCAATGTTTGCTTGCAGTGTGTTTCCTTTCTCTGATTTTTTTTCTTGTAGATACGATTTTTCCTGCACAAAAATGATGTGTTGAAATATGTAAACATATATTCGATTTGTCAAATATTTTAACATAATTAACATGTAGTGGACTTCCTGCCATCGAGGGGAGGGGTGGGGAGTAAGGGGGGGGGAAATTTGTAACAGAAAGCTTTGTAAGGGTTAATGTTGAAGTATTACCCATACATATGTTTTGCAAATAAAAAATAAAATTAAAAAAAAGAATTAGATTCTAATAGACTATGAAAAAAAATAATAAAGCCCCTTCCAAGTGAAGGACTATAATGATTAACTTTTGCTTTCACTTGTTTGTGCACACTTTCATACATACACACATATGCATACACATGTATATGAACATATTTATCCTGTTGTATATTCATGCATGCATGTGTGAGATGTGCATATGTATGTTTATATATATATATACATATATATATATATATATATATATATATATATGCATAGCTATGTGAAAATCTACCAGGAGAGCCAATTGTTAAATTTTCAGTGTGAGGATTTACACCTTAAAAACTAGTATAAATCAGATCTTGACTTATTATTTTGGTGATTGTCTAGACTTAGATGATGGAAAAATGTCGAGTATATATACATATATATATATACATACACACATGTATATATATATACATATACATATGTATATATATACACACATTTACATATTATATTATACACCTGTCTATAATGTGCACATATCTATGTCTATATGTATAATATGCACATGCATATATGTAAAAATCTACAGGAAGAGGCAATTGTGAAATTTTCAGTGTTAGTATATCTTAAAAATTAGTATAAATCAGGTCTTGACTTTTTGTTTTAGTGATTGTCTAGACTTAGAAAGATGATGGAAAAATGTTGACTATATGTACATATATATGTACATATGTGTATATAATATGTATATTATATGTATCTATGTATATCATGTATGTATATATGTATATATTATATATGTATAATATAATATTATATTATATTATACACCAGTCTATAATGTGTACATATCCATGTCCATATGTATAACGTGCACATACATATATGTTCAAACCTACCAGGAGAGGCAATTGTTAAATTTTCAGTGTGAGTATTTACATCTTAAAAATTAGTATAAATCAGGTCTTGACTTACTGTTTTGGTGATTGTCTAGACTTAGAAATATTATGGGGAAAATGTTCACTATATATACATTTACATATATGTATGTATATATATATATTTGCAAATTATATATATATCAGTCTATAATGTGTACATATGTATGTCTATATGTACAATGTGCACATTTATGTGTGGTGTGTGGTGTATGTGTAATCCATGCAGATGGGTACCTTCTCTGTAAATTATAGTGACTAGGAGGCCAGTTCTCCAAATACTCTGCCTCTTCCTCTGTTCACCTACAAACTTTTCTGAGGCACTTGCAGATTAAATGTTTTGCCCAAGGACACACAGCTAGTATACGCCAGAAACAGGATTTGAATCTATCTTCCTGATTTAACCCTAGCACTCTACTTCACAATTTCTGGCTCTTGCCAAATGATTAGCTGACATTTATGGGGTTTGGAGGTTTACAAGAGGCAAACATCTGGATAGAATGGATAAAGTGTTGAGTTTGGGCTCAAGAAGATTCATCTTCCTAAGTTCAAATCTGACCTCAGACACTAGCTGAGTGACTCTGGGCAAGTCATTTAACCCTGTTTTTCTCAATTTCCTCATCTGTAAAATGAGCTAGAAAAGGAAATGGCAAACTACTTCAGCATCTTTGTCAAGAGAACCTCAAATCAGGGGTTTACAAAAATTTTTACATACATTATCTCATTTGATCCTCACAATAATCCTATCTCTGTTCCTCTTAACTCTAATAAATAATCCTATCTCTGTTCCTCTTAACTCTAATAAAAAATAGGAAAAAAAGGCTAACTGTGCAACCAATACACATAATGCCAGCATTATTATCATCTCCTCCATCCTTTTTTGCTTTTTGTTTTTTACAGAGAAGAAGCTTGAAATATAGGTAAGTTATATGACTTGCCTAAGGTCACAGAGTTAAGAAACAGTTCAGGGAAGAAGCTGTGTAGAGCAGATGGTTGACAATATCACTTTGGCTCCAATAATGCTTCATGTGGAGGAATTCAATGTGAGATAAAGGGTAATATAGGAACAAGCTTGAAAGGTCAATTAGTGACAGATTGTAGAGGGATTCAGACAGATGTTCTGAAAGTAGCTCAAACCCTCCAGTGGAAGCTGGAGAGCCAATTGTTAAATCTTCAGTGTGAACATTTATATTTCAGAAATCATTACAGATCAGGACTTGACTTATTGTTTTGGAGATTATCTAGACCTAAAAAGTGGTGGGAGAAAATGTTAATAATGAAGATAACTTGAAAAATGTGCCTCCTGTACTTTTTTTATTGAGAGTCGCTTATTAAATATTTAATAGTAGCTAAACTATTTCATGGCTAAGAAGTTTAGAGTGCTCACAGTAAACAATGAAGAAAGCTACTGTAGATTTCTCAACAGGAGAATGACATGATCAATGGAGGGAAGAAATGATACTCAGTGACCAACCATATAAACAGTTTATAAGTGGGGAAGAGTGTGACTCTTGCAGTCATTCCTCTTGTCTCCTGTCATCCATTTGTCTCCTCATGGCAAATACTGGCAGCAGTATTACCTTACAGGAGTAATATGTCCCACCCACCTTTCCCCCCAAACCCTTTTTATCTAGCTTCTGTCTGATTCTTTATCGTTTCTGCATTAAGAGATTCTGTTGCATTCAGTCCTACTCAATTGACTGCAGCTTTCACAAGCAATTGCTTTCATCTCAAATTTGAAGAACCCACTTTAGTAACAATTTTTATTCCAGCTGTGCATTTTCAAAGCTATTAACTACACTTTGTCCACAAAATGGGGCCAAACCCTTACTCAGGGTCAAATGGTCCTCCTTGGCAAGTCCTGGTGCTGAAAGCCATCAGCAAAAACAAAGAACTAGTTTTTGCTGAGAAAGGAGAATTCAATTCAAAGCTCTGTGGTGGGAATTGACTGACCCCCAGATGGAGGGGAAGGAAAAACATCTGGAGGCTGGAAAACCTTAATGACCTTAGAGGTCTCTCTGTAGGCAGCCCAGTTGGACAGGGACAGGTTACAAGCCCTTGCAAGACAAGTTTCTGTCTCTGTGCCTGGAAGAACACAGTTTTCAGAGGACAAATGCATTCCTTCTGTTGGATAGAGTTTGTTAAATAGTTCAATCTCAGGGTGAGTTTTTGTGGCTATTTATTGTGGTTAAAAAAAGCAAGGAATGGGTTTGAACAAACAAGGGATAGGTTGGTGGTAGGTGGACATGATACAATGGGAAGAACAAGATCTCTGAAGTCAGAGGTTCAAATCCTATCTCTTCTACTTACAACCTGTGTTTCTGACACTGAGCAAATCATTTAACTTCCCTTGGCCTAAGTTTCTCCATCTATAAACTGATAGATTGAAGTTAATGGTCACTAGGGTCCCTTTCAGTTTGAATTCTATGGTCCTATGACTTGGACAAAAGTATGAAGTGGGGAAGCTTCCTTTTCCCTGCCTTCAACTTTATTGTTTTTTAAACTTTATTTTCCATTTTGTTTCTTTCACCCAGCCCTTCAGATATCCAGGATTATCATGTCTTCTCTCTTTTCTCATTCTTAAACCACAGCTCTCTAGAAAGGATCTGGTATTTACCACTGTAGGAAATTGTTCAGGGGAGTTCCAGGTAGCTTGATAGGCTCAGAGTACGGAGTTTTGTTTGGAACTTTTATTATATAACATCTATTGAAGATTAATTGATTTGTTTGGAATGCTGTGAATTAACTGAGCATGAATTAGTTGGCTCAGGCTATTGTTGGCTGGAGCCAGTTCTTTGTGCTGGGGCTACAGAAAAGAATGTTTTTGCACAGTTAGTTTTTTTCCTATTTTTTTGATTAGAGTTAAGAGGAATAAACATGAGTACTCTTGAATCACACATGGGGAAAAGCCTTGCATGTACACAGATTCCCTCTCCTCTCCAAGAGTCCTTGATGACTGTCTTGAGGCAAAGAATCATTGCACTTACTTGTGTTCTACTACATGTGGCAGGATAGACAAGTTCCTGACTCCTGAAGGGCTAGCCCAAACTGTGTGAACAATCAGTGAGTAATCAATAAACATTTACTAAGCACCTACTGTGTGTCAGATATTGTTCTAAAGGCTGAGAATACAAAAAGGCAAAAACAGTCCCTGAGGAAAGACAGTATATAAGGAGTATATGAAAATGGTAAGAAGGTAGATAGCATGGACATATAGTGAAGAAATATGTCTGGGTGAGCTGTGATGAGATGGTTGCCCCAGAAACTCTCCTTAAATGGAGGGTCTAGGAGGAACTCTCTACCATATACCTTCTACCTTTTCCAATCAGAGGTTGAGGAGACTTCACCGTAGGCATGAAGGGTACTTAAGGAGCTGTGAGTTTCAAGGTTGCCATCATCTTGCAGGATGATGAGATTGTAATGATGAGTCCAGGAGTACAGCCAGGTGGGATAACTTTGATGTGAGACATGTTAGCCAAGGGGAGAGCAAGCACAAGATCAGACAATGGGATGTCTTAAACCCCAGCATACATGATGGTATAAGATGATTTCTTGTTCAGTGTCAGACTTTTGGAGAGAAGAGAATTTCCAAGAGAAATGGAAATGATATGGTGTCCCTAAGAATTGTGTTTGATCCTGGACAGGGAGGGAAGGGAAGGAGGAAAGTGGAACTCATTTGTGAGAAAGGATAATTGTATCCATTGTTTCTGGGCTCCTGAATCTGATATGTTCTTTCTGCATATTCTGTGGAGATGAAATAAGGATTGTCTTATCTTTAACATTCATTTTTACTTTATTTGATTATATAGTATGTGGGGAATTTTTTAAATGTAAATCCACAGAAAACTAAACTTGGGTTATAATTAGAGGTTCCTGAAGAAATTCCAGATTAGAGCATATTCAGGTCAAAGAAAATGATTTGGGGGTGGTGGGTATTCCACTAGCATAAGAACCTAAACTGAATAAAGTTATATATTTTATTTTTTCAGTTTCTAGCTTTCAAATATTCATCATATGATACACGTAGCTTCATCTTCCACTTTTAGAAATTAAAATTCTTGTTAAACTTCATTTATGATTTTTATTAGTTGTTAAAACTAAAAATCTTCATCATCAAATGGCCAGTGTTCTGGCGATCAGCCCCTCCAACCTCTGTTTGGTTGATCTTGTTCTTGGCAGAGCTTATTTATATCTTAGAGTGAACTTAAGTTGGTATATATCTCTCCCAGGGGCAGCTAGCTACATGCCAAGGCTTATCTCTGACAATGGAATAAAAAGCTTTGTTAAATTCCTTTAACAGTCTAATATGCCTTTAAAGCATGGAAGGAAAGTATTATGAAAAGCTGAGAGCTTTCCCTTGGCCTCATAATTATATTACTACCCAGTAGACCAGTCTAATATTTGAAAGTCCATAAAATAACAGATCTGGAAGAGACCTTAGAAGCTATCCACTCATTATTTGGTTTACAGATGAGGAAAATGAGACCCAAAATGAAAGTGAATTAATTTTTCACGGTCATGTAGCTAATAAGTTTTTGAGATGATAGTAGACTCAAGCCTTTCATTCCCCATTCATGGCTTCTTTTATTCTTGCATTGTGATATAATTCCAGTCTTTTGATTGGCAAATTCTCAGTCTGTTCTCCAATAATGAGATAACAATCTTAGCTTCTACAAAATGAGCCTTTGAAAGAAGGTGGAACTTCACAGAAGCTGACAAAACTGTTCTCTGAGGGCTGAGTGTTCCACCTGAGCTGCTGGAGCAGCTAGTCTCTCATTGATTTCCTTCATGGATTTATTCACAAAAGAGGGAAGGAAGTATAAAGAGAATGTCTTAGTGTGGTCCTCTCCAATTCCCTTTGCTGAAATTCATTCCCAAGGTTCTCTCCAACTTTGGGATTCTGTCTGAATCCCTCTATTTGCATGTGACCTAGACCTGGATAAAGGCTGTGGGAATGGAGAGGGAGGAAGGAATCTGTGAGACAGGAAAGGATGAATGTACACAGAGAGGAGTGGAAAATAACCCCTAGCCTGTGAGCCTTGGAGGCTGGGGAACTGATAACTTGATGATGTTATGGAAACTAGGATTTGCTGTTCATTATGGGGCAGAAGGTGAAACATGAATGAAGTTTTTTAGTAGGAGGATTACATGTAACTACAGAGGTCAAGAAGACTAGTGTTCTTCTAGGCCACAATGACATATCTCAATGATGTTATTATTCTATGTCATTCAGTGTTTTGTATTTCCTCAGTCCCTTGGACACATTTCAACTGATGGGATTGAAGTGATATAAAAATCTATAGGAAATAGATTTGGGAGAGCATAATTATTAAAGAATTTTATATAAAAATAAAGTAATAGAGATTTGGTTATAGTTCAATCAACCTGAAAAAAAATCAAGTCAGACATCCATCACAGGTCACAGGTTACTATTTTATTTATGTGAAAATAGCTTCACAGGCTCAAACAAATAGAGCTAGGCAAGGCATTCCTAGTGAATGAGTGATTTGCATTTCAGGGAACACAATTTTTAAAGTGTCAGGGGGACAGAGACAGAATCTAGGGAATAAAGGGAGGAACCAGGGAAGTTTCAGGAGATAAATACAGGATCAAGGAGGAGCATGTCTAAAATATGCCAATCAAGATTTCAAAGGTTGTTGTGACTGTCCTTAAAGATGCTAACTAGCCAGTCTCAGAAATTGGAGTTGTAGACAATGGAAAATCGAATGGGCTGATTAAGACTTTTGGCTTCACATTGCTCTATACCAGCTGGATAGTCTGGGAGAACTAGTTTCCATTTTGTACCCTTTTGTGTACTTGATTATGCTTGATAATAGTGGAATGGGCTCCTTTTGGCTTTTCCTGATAAGCGAAGAGAATAAGCTGGTTTTTATTCCCATCAGGATGAAGGACAGAAAATAGAAATAGAAGGACAGGTAGCTGACATACAGAGCAAGGTAGGGAGCAGCCCATGAATGGCTAAACAAGCATTCTCCCTCCCTTCTTTTCTCCTAATTTTATGGAGATTGACAAGTTCATAGGTGCAACCTGGATTTTAAGAAATGGAAACTAGAGAAATATTGACCATTATTAACATTCATACAAGGCTTTAGGAATATGATAGAAAAATCATTGGCTCCAGAGTCAGTGAGCCCATGTTTGAATCTCAACTCTGATCCTTTCTTCCTACTTGTGTAGCTTTGGGAAAATCACATAATATTTCTAGGTCTCAGTTTCCACATTTAATAAAAGAGAAAGCTTTTATTATGTTTTATATATATATATATATGCAAAAATATACATATATGTGTGTGTTGCCATGACTAAGATAACTTCCAGTTATCCCACTTTGAGCAAGAAGCTTTTTCAATCCCCATTTAATGCCACTGCTTTCCCTCTAAAATTATTCCCTTTTTCTTTCATATATCTATTGGTTGTGTATAGTTTCTATGCTTTCTCTTCCTGGTCAGACTTTTTTTTTTTCTCCTTTCTTTGAACCCTCAGCTCTTAGCACATAGGAAGTGCTAGATGGCAAATTCATTACTTGCTGTGTGATCCTGGACAGGTCATTTGATTTCTCAGAGCCCATTTTATTTTTTAAATGAGGTTAATAAGATTTGCATTGTCTACCTCTCAGAATTCTTGGGGAAAAATATCACTTTGCCTTCCATTATTTAATTGTGTAATTGTTATTATACATTATTGTATAACTTCATTGTATAATTGTTATTATTTCTATTATACCATAGAGCCAACTCTTCTGGTGTCACATCACAAATTTAGAACTGGAAGGAACCTCAAAGGCCATCTAGTGCAACATCTAACTTTATAGATAAAGAAACTGAAATCTAGAAATCTGAAGTTACTTGACAAGGTAACAAGTTGTAAATGACAGAGAATGAGATTCAAACCTGGGTCCTCCAAATGCTGTGCTCATTCAACTAATTGAATCCATACTCCAATAATAATCACTTGGGAGATTGAGTCTAGAGAGAGTAAGAACATCAGAATTAAGGAGATTAAAAAGTTCATTTAGGAAGAACTGTTACTCAGGAAACCGGGCATCTACCCCACCTTATATCCACCTTGTAATTCCTCCCTGAGCACCATTCCACAAGCCAGCCTGGTTCTTTCCTTCTCTCAACCCTTCCCTTCCTTGCTTTAAAATGCTCATTGTGGAGAGTCAAGAAGAGGAGCTTCCTCCTCTAGGGAGAGCTGCCTCTGCTCCTTAATGACTTTCTCTTGCCTTGCTGTTGTTCAGAGCAGTTGTAAGACAGCAGGAAATTGGACTCTGAAAGCAAAAGCTCCCAACAGTGGATTTTGTTTTCTGGAAGTAAATTAATTGAAATAGCCCTATGTAAAGGGGAGAGAAAAAGAGAGAGAGTGAGAGCGAGTAAGAGTGAGCTAGAGAGCCAGGCAGTCAATAGGGGAAGATGCCCCTGGAGAGAGAGATGGAAAGTTGAAAGTGTGTGAAACTTTCCAATAATAATAATAAAGTAAAACCCCAAAGCCCCAGGCTGCCTCACTGAGAAGTGCCCTTGGTCCCTGGACAGCTGGGTCTATTGGAAACTTGTGCCAAACAAGGGAACCCATTGCTGAGGGCAAAGAACATTTATCTCCTGAATTTACCCCCCTGAACCTTGCCAAGGTCCTGTGGTGACAACAGGGCCACTTGGTATTCCTCTCACACAGTCTCTCTGAGGATGTTTGTTTGTTGTTCCATAAACACAATCTTATTCTTCCCTATTCCACATCTCCCAGAGTGGAAGATGGGGCAAAATATGTTATTTCCTTTCTAAGCAGTATGTATGTACATCTGTACCTGCCCTCAGTGGAAATGAGGAACTGAGAAAATCAGAGAAATGTAGATGTAGAAAATGTATAAAAATGTAAGAAAAATTAACATTTAGAAAAAATTAAGAAATCATCATATATAATCCACACGTGAATGTTAACGGTTAGGAAGAAAGAAATAATCGGACAGGTTGGTCCTTCCTGGGTCTGATACAAGGGAGGGTCATGTGGTTTACCTGGAGATACTCCAGGGAGCATAGAGACAAAATGGAGTGAGAGCAGCCCTTTGTCCCCTGGAGCAACAGTTCAAATATGGTGCTGAGAAAGGGCAGGGAAGGGATAACAGCCAAGGCCATCACCCCTTAACAACGCGACAAACTAATGGTTTTCTGCTATCTAATTCATTCTGCAATGGAAATCTGTTGTTCAGTCATTTCTGAATCTTTGTGACTCCATTTGAGATTTTCTTGGCAAAGATATTTGAGTGGTTTCCCATTTCCTTCTCCAGCTCATTTTACAGATGAGGAAACTGAGGCAAGCAGATTGCCTGGAGTCACACAGCTACTCTCTGAGGCCAGTTTCAAATCAGCAAGGTGAATTTTCCTCACTCTAGGCCATTCACTCTATCCATTGCACCACCTAGTTGCCAACAGCAACAACAACAATAACAGACATTGTAGGAAAACACTTGTTGTTAAATTTCTCTAACACCAGGGTGTCTTGGAACCAGCTTGTATTGATTGACAAAAACCAACTGATAAACAGTGTGAGTGTTTATACCTTAGGAATCAGTAAGCAATGCAAATCAGGGCTTATTTTTTTTATCTTATATACTTTCTAGACTTTAGAAAATAATGGATAAAATGTTAATAATGCAGATTAAACTTAAAAATTTATCTTTTATAATTTTTTGGAGAGCTGGTTATTAAATATTTACCAGCACATCTCTGCTGTAACCAATTTAATAATAAGCATCCTTGAATTTAGCTAGGCTAATCTTTGGATCATGGGAAAGCGCCCATAATCAGCTTCATTCATTCATTCATTTATCTATTTATCTTTATTGTATTTGTTTGTTTACTTATTCATCCATCCATCCATCCATCTATCCATCCATTCATTTATTTCAAGCTTACATCTTGGAACTGACTTTATTTCTTACAGCTTCCCTTTTATACCCCACTATAAACATATTTTTCTTTATTATACATTACACAAATGTCAGAAAATTGGGTCATAGTTAAATCTTTCTTATAGCCTATTCTACTGGAATGATCTTCAAGGATCCAGGGTCATGTCTGTATCTCCATAAGGAAGTGATCATGATAAGACCATCATCTCCCTGATGTAATTTCTTTTATTCCACCTAAAAGATGACCCCAACTTGCTTGATGCACAGTCCCAAACATCTAGAGGAATACAAATTCTATCTACCCAGTCCCACAGCATCTGGATCTCTCTAACTTGGTGGATGTCTAAGATCACAGGAGTTACCATATCCTGATGACCTATTGATCAGACACATTTCCTTAGGAAGATAGGCTGTGTCCAAAGAGTCCAAGTGCCACTGTATACTTGTTTTCATGCTCTTGCTGTGGAAAATAAGCCTCCTTTTATAAATGTTTAATGACTTGAAGAATGCTTCATTTAATCCAAAGTTAAACCTGAACTAAAGAGTTCCTATGTCAGCGATAGTTTGCCTTTCAGACCTGTGGAGATGGAATAAATTTGTGTCCAAAGAAGAACTGGAACTCTTAATGGAACACCAGATGGATAATTTTGACTATTTTCAGTTAAAAAGTTTTTGTACAAACAAAACTAATGCAGACAAGATTAGGAGGGAAGCAATAAATTGGGAAATCATCTCAACATTTAATGGTTCTGATAAAGCCCTCATTTCTAAAATAGACAATTGTCTCATATTTATAAGAATTCAAGCCATTCTCCAATTGATAAATGGTCAAAGCATATAAACAGTTTTCAGATGATGAAATTAAAACTATTTCTAGTCATATGAAAAGGTGCTCCAAATCACTATTGATCAGAGAAATGAAAATTAAGACAACTCTAAGATACCACTACACACCTGTCAGATTGGCTAAGATGACAGGAAAAGATAACAATGAATGTTGGAGGGGATGTGGAAAAACTGGGACACTGATACATTGTTGGTGGAACTGTGAACGGATCCAACCACTCTGGAGAGCAATTTGGAACTATGCTCAAAAAGTTATCAAATTGTGCATACCCTTTGACCCAGCAGTGTTTCTATTGGGCTTATATCCCAAAGAGATCTTAAAGGAGGGAAAGGGACCCACATGTGCAATAATGTTTGTGGCACCCCTTTTTGTAGTGGCTAAAAACTGGAAACTGAACAGATGCCCATCAATTGGAGAGTGGCTGAATAAATTATGGTATATGAATGTTATGGAATATTATTGTTCTGTAAGAAATGACCAGCAGGACGATTTCAGAGAGGCCTGGAGAGACGTGCATGAATTGATGCTGAGTGAAATGAGCACAATCAGGAGATCATTATACATGGCAACAACAATACTATATGACGATCAATTCTAATGGACATGGCTCTCTGCAACAATGAAATGTTTCAAACCACTTCCATTTGTTCAGTGATGAAGAAAGCCATATATACCCAGGGAGAGGGATATGAGATGTGGACGACAACATAACATTTTCATGCTCTCTATTGATGTTTGCTTGTATTGGGTTTCCCTTCTCAGATTTTCTTTTATTGTAGATCTGACTTTTCTTGCACAGCAAGATAACTGTAAAATATGCATATACATATTTGATTTATCAAGTATTTTAACATAATTAACATGCAGTGGACTTCCTGCCATCTAAGGGAGGGGTGGGGACTAGGGGGAAAAATTTGTAACAGAAAGCTTTGCAAGGGTCAATGTTGAAAAATTACCCATACATATGTTTTGCAAATAAAAAAGCTTTAATAAAAAAAAAGAATATAGAGTATCAAAGCTAAAAAAAATAAAATAAAAGTCCTTTGTAAGAACTCAAAAAAAGAGTTCCTATGTCAGGTACTTTTACCTTTACTTTTCAGTTTCCTTTTATCATTGTCTCCTAATTTTGTATATAAGGAGGGGCTTTCTTCCTTCCTTCTTGCATTTGTATTCCCAGGATTTAGTATAGTACTTGGAATATAGTGAACATGGGTGATCATTGACTGACCGGTATTAGAACTACACCTCCAACAAAAGTCAACAATACAATTAATAACCTCAGATGTCTTTATATAGATGTACAGAGTATCATTAATCAACAGCATAAATTAGAAGGCATACACAATCTTGTAGATATCACTGAGACTTGAGGGAATGGAACTGAAAAATGGCTGAAGGAGATAATAGCTTATTCAAAATGAGTAAAGTAGATATAAAGAATAAGCAGAGTAACTTTTTATGTTAAGAAGATATCTTGAGATTAGAGAACCTAGAAATCCAAGATGAGAAATTTAATAAAAAATACATTTGAGGCATGATGAATCAATCAGTAAAAATTTTTACCTATTTATTATGTTATAGGCACTGTGCTAAACACTGGGGATTCAAAAAAAAAGGCAAAAGATAGAGTCTTTATTTTCAAGGAGCTTACACTCTGGTTGGTAGATATAGGAATATTCCACATTTGTTCCATGAAGGAATAAAGCCAAAAGTCATTGCAATTTTCCAAAATAAAGGGAAAAAAACTTATAGTATGCAAACTAAAGATCTTTACTGCAATTGTTTGCAAAATTCCATATCAAAAGAAGGATTTGAGAGTATTTAAAAGAAAAATAAATGATCAATAAAAGCTATCATGATTTTGTCAAGTACAGGTCATAATTCACCAACAGAATTTCCATTTTTGTCAGGAGAATTAGATTAGTAGATCTGTGTGATACTGTGTGATCCTGCATTACATGGATTGAATTTCAGTTAAGCATTTGTCAGAGTTTCTTATGTTCTCCTTATGGACAAAATGGGGTGCTATTTAATAGTACAGTTGGATATACTTGAAATTGAAACAATTTGCAAAGTCAAAGAGTAGACAGTAATAGATTGATGTCAGTTTGGAGAGAGGTCTCTATTGAAGTACCCAAGAAATTTATTTTCAAAATTTCTTTATTAAACATTTATTGATGATTCAGATAAACATAGATGACATGCATTTCAAATATGTAGATTACATGAAACTTAGAGGGATAGTCAATATTATTGATTGACAGTTTGGATCCAAATAGATCTCAGCAGCTTAGAATTATGAATTTAATCAAATAAGAGAAAATTTTATACAAAAAATTCTTTGCCTGAGTTTAAAAATACAGTAGCTTCATAATAAAGGATGAGGAACAGATGACTAGAAGATAGTTCCTATAAAAATGTCCCTGGAGTTTTAGTTGATTATAAAAGGCATGTGAATCAACATGATTATGAAAATTTGGAAAAGAAACTGAAGATCTTCATGGCACAGGTCATATTTTCTTCATTGCTGCTGATTGAAGGCAAAGGTTTCAGAAGAAAAAAAAACACTATCTGTTCAGGGAACAACTGGTTAGGTGGAAGAGATTTGAATTTCTATATCACACCTTAAAATACAGAAATCAGATGAGCTCTTTGTCAGGTCCAGGAAGACCAGGGTTGATAAGAAATTGTCTACTTATAATATTGTATATCTAATCAAAAAGACTTTTTTCTGAGAAGGAAAGAGAAAGGAGAAAACATCATATGTGTATTCTCCAAGCTAGATACTATAGGGAATAGCTACAAGAAAGGAAGAAAATCAGAGAAAAGATATGAAGAATATCATAGGGGAGAAAATTCAAGAAAGGTACTACTAATGAATCCCCTAGCCATTAGATATCTGTATAATTTCTCAAAGTACAGGTAATGAATAGGGTGGACCAGAAAGTCTAATTTAAGGTGGCAAATTTGGCTTCTAAGGTATGACTGAAATTTGGTGGGATGGGACCTCTAACTAGGATATAACTCTGGACAAGTAAAACTTACTCAAAAGAAACAGGAAGATTACAAGAAATTCCATTGTAATGGAAGAATAGAGGGAAGGATGGCATTGTGTATTAAGAAGATATATTTCTGTGAGAAAATCCAAGAATCAGGGGCTTGAGATGGTGGAGATGAAGAATGGTAAAGAATGTTGAAGATCAACAGTAGTAGAAACTGAGCTATGTAGTCATATTTTGGGGATAAAATTGCCTGTATATTAAAGATGAGTTCAACTGAAAGAGAAAATAGTTGAAAGCAGAAAACTATTAATTTTTTATGTGCTTAGCACATGCTTTTCACAAAATAAGTATTTAAGAAACACTTTTTTCATTCATTCATTCATTCAAGGAATAGAAAAACTGGGGTCAATGAAAATGTGACAACAAATGATGGAGAAAAAAATAGTGCTATTCGATTGTAATGTTGCTTCAGAGTTTTTTCTGACAAAGAGAATGATCCTTAGAATGGATAAGAAAAAACAAGAATATCTAATAGGGAATTGAAACACAAGATAAAGAATGAGATAGTTCAAGAAAATACTGAAGCTGCCTCTAATGAGTTTTATTCTCCAGGCCAAGGAAGATTATATTCTAAGATATTAATAGAGCTGTCAGATGTGATTGCTGAGGTTTTGTCAGAGATATTTGAAAGATGGACATAGGAGAGATGGGTCTGGAGAAAGCTAAAGTCCTGATTTTCAGAAAAGACAAAAGCATGGAGCCAGTAAATCATAGGCTGGTGAACTTGACATTGATAACTGGTCAGATTCTAGTGCATTCTTGAAGCAATTAAGAAAGAATTAGTACCCAGTGTTAGGTGGTACTATTAAGTCCTGTTATACTCTGCCCTGGTCAGAGCACATTTAGAGAATTGTGTTTAGTTGTGGGCACTAGATTTTAGGAGAGGAATTAATAAACTGAAGAAGTTCTAGTAGAGGGTGACCAGGAGAGGGAAGATTTTGCATGCACCCATGCACATGTACATGTATAAACATACACATCTCATGCATACATGTATATGCAATACCCATATACACTTATGTGGGTATGTGGGTATATATATATATATATGCATATACATTTTATATGTATATATACACATACATATACATACATATACACACATATATATATATATTTTATACATATATACATATATATGTAGCAATTGAAGGTCATTAGACCTTTCAATGTTTTATAAGATCACAGATTTAGTCTGGAAGGCATATCAGAGGTCATGTAGCCCAATATTCTTATGTTTTAGATAATGAAATCTAGACACATGGAAATAAGCTGACTTGCTTGAGGTTATACAGTTAATAAAAGGAAGAGCTGAGATTTGAACCCAAGTCCTATCCTTCCAAAATTGGATTGTTTTCCATTGCTCCAAGCAAAACTTTTTCTCTATCATCTCCTGGCTTTTGTCTGCAGGTTCTGCATTGTAGCTCTCCTTTTCATGGTTTTGATATATTATAGGCCAGCATGAGGAATTATATGGGAATTTTGGGGACATTTTGCTGCCTTCTGATGTTTTATACATATATAATATATATTTTTGTACATATATATGTTAATATATATACATTATATATTTTACATATATATGTTTATAAACATATATTATATGTCACACACAAACACACAATCCATTTATCCATCGAACTATCTATATTTATCTCTATATATGTATATATAAAAGAAGACTGTGAAAATGGTGAATCACATAGTGAGAGGACTAGAAAAAATGATACATAAAGATCCTTTGAAGGAACTGGAGACATGGAAAGGACATGACATCTGTTGTCAAGTATTTGAAAGACTGTCATGTAAAAGGGGGATCATGCTTGTTCTACCTGACCCTAGAAGGCAGAATTAGCAGCAAAAATGGAAGTGGCAAAAAGGCAGATTTAATCTTGAAGGAAAAATATAGCAGAGCTTTACAAAGGTGGAATGGGAAGTCTTGCTGTTGAAGTTGGAAATCACTTGTTGGGCCTATTGTGGAATGGATTCCTGATCTGGTACAAAGGCCACCACTACCACAATAATAACAACATCTACCATTTATACTGCACTGACTACATTCCAGGGACTGTGCTAAGTCTTTACAATTATTATCTAATTTAATTCTTACATCAACCCTAGGAGGGAGATGTTATTATCACTCCCATTTTTCAGATGAGGAAACTAAGGCAAACATTAGTTAAGTGAATTGCCTGGGATCATACACTTAATAAATGCCTGAGGCTGGATTTGAGTGTCGGTCTATCTACCAGCCCTTTATTTATTGTGCTACTTAATTATTTATTTAAATTTTCTTTTACATGAATATATAACGATATTTTTGGTATGGACTGGACTAAGTTATCTCTAAGGTTTTTTCCAATTGTTATATACTATTATTATATGAGTTTTTTCTGAAGTATATCAATATAAGCAAATGATAGGCTCTTTGCATGACAGAGAGCCCCAATGTAAAGAGATCAGTGTGAAGAGATTGAATGTAATTTAAGATACCAAGAAGGAACTTAAGTGCTCAAAAATCACAAAAAATGCACTTTATTCCTCATAGACATACAATGGATGGGGCCCTAGGACTACAGTTCCAAGAGCATTTTACATGTAGCTCAGGCATATCATGAGATGCATACCTGACCAATGGCCTTTAGGTCTCTCCCCTTATATATGTTATTGCTGCTGGACAAATTCACAGGGACTAAGTGAGAGAGAGAGACATCTTATCAGTGGGTGGCCTGGACCTCAACTTATTGTAAGGATATTATGATTAGGAAATTTTGCTAACCTTGCATATCTGGATTAATGAAGTTTTCTAAGCTAAGAGCTTGCTTTCATTGCCTAAATGAAATTGACTAAATTACTATTGAAACTTTCCGGTTCAAAGGCCAGTCAATTAGCTGTCAAACATGTAGTTACTTCTGTGGCCAGACACTAGCACTAGGCCGATTTTCACACAAAGTCCCCCCTCCTTAGAGATAGATTCTTCTAGGGTTCTCATTGTTTTTGGCTCTGTGCCTCATCTCTTTTCTAATCTCATATTTTCTGTCTGGAGTTTTTTTTTTTTTTTCCATCATTCTGAAGTGTCTTTTTCTGAGCTAGAATTTTCTTCTCCTTCCCCAACTAAAACTCTTTTCTCATCCACATCCTGTTGTCTCTTTTCCCTTTGCCTCCTGCCCTCAACACCTGGTTCCCTCCTCCCAGGTAGATTTCCTGTTTTATGCTATAATTAGAAAACCAAGCTGTTTAAAGTATGTTTTAGGTGGAAGCATTTCACTTAGACCTGCCACATTCTGGTTATCTCAGCTTCCCAGGTATCTTTATTTTTTAAACAATCTATTATGAATAATAATTCTTTTACATTTGTGTAGAAGGTGTTCATAGGTATTGTCTTGGATCCTTATTACTCACAATAAGGACTTCTGGTAAGATATGAAATTTCCTGTTTTGGCTTAAGTTTGTAACATTGAAGATGACCAACTGACTGATTGATTGATTTAAGACTAGTTCATTATGTTCAAGCTATACTCTAATTCTTGGCTTTCAAAGGGAAGGTAGAAACATAGAGTTAGATGAAGATGGAAAGGAGAGAAATAAAGAGCGGTAAGATTAGAAAGGGAAAAGCTGAGCAGAATCACATGAATTTGGTTCCACAGAGGGAAGCCTACACAACTATTAGGTCCTTCCTGGAGACTACATGCATAGGACTTGTATCCTCTGGGGAGCCACATTACTATCTAATATTGGAGAGATGGTATTGGCCAATCATCACAGAATTTCTGGGTCAGGCTCAGAGCTCCTGGAACATCATTGAGCAGCCAAAATAGACTGATGAAAGATGGCTTAAAACAAGGGGAATCTAGAGAGAAGGAGCAGCTATAGAAACAGAGTCAGAGTGTAAAGAGACAAAACTAGCACCATGTCCTGAAGAAATAGGCAATGAACTCAGTGAGGAAGACTTGAATTTGAATCTCAACCTCAACACTTATTAGTTATGTGAGGATAGGCAAGTGACTGAAATCTCTGTGTCTCAATTTCTTCATCTGTGAAATGGGATTGTTGTGAGGGTAAAATCAGATATATGTAAAGCATTTTTCAAAGGCTTAATGTTCTAAAACTGTCAGCCACTTGTTTATACTCTAAGTTATAAAAACTGTTTAGGTTGGGAAAGGTGGTAACTAACTCTCAGGAGCAATGAATAATTTTCTCTCAGTTGGTGTTAGAAACCCAGGGTAGTAGTCTAAGTCCATCAGACTATAGAAATCAGTCTTTTCAGGGAAGGCTCACTGGAGAAGGAAGGAGGATGATTCAGGGATATTTCATTCATTTTTCATTTAGTAAAGCTTAAGCAAAATTTAATGTTTTATTAGCTTTAGTGAATGCTTGGGAGCTGAAGGTGCTTTTTTTCTTTTTGTTATAGAACTTATTTATATGAGAAGACTCTAAGATAGAACTTGATCCACCAAAATCAGAACTTATATTCTGAGTCATGGCTTACATTGGTATAGAATCTTTAAAGCACTTTGGCAGTATCTTACTTGATTCTCCTAATCCCACTGGAGCAACTAGTATCATCCCCATTTTACAGATGAGGAAACACAAAAAGGCTCAGTGATTTGCCCCCATTTTCTCTGTCAATTAGACCATATTAGAACATATTCAACTAACAATGATCATGTTACTATTGTTGTTCAGTCATGTCTGAGTTTTTGTGACCCCATTTGGGTAGTTGGTCATTTCCTTATCCAGCCTATTTTACAGTTGAGGCACTGAAGCAAGCTTAAGGGACTTGAACAGGGTCTGACAGCCAGGAAGCCTCTATGGCCAGATTTGAATAGAGGAAGATAAGTCTTTCTGATTCAAGGTCTGAAGATTTGTCTATTGTGCTATATAATGATGATAAAAATAAAGAGCTAACACACACACACACACACACATATGGCACTTGCCATGTGCCAGTTATTGTGCTAAGCACTTTACAATTATTACATAATTTGAGCTTCACAATAGCCTTTTGAAGGTGGGGGCTCTTATGACCCCCATTTTACAGATGAGGAATTTGAGGCACACAGAATGATTTGAATGACTTGGCCACAGTCACAAGATTGAATTAAGCCAGGCCTTCCTGATGTTGGGTATCACCTAGATGGCCCTAAAGGAAAATTTTGTAACTAAAGGGTTTCACAAACCACAAAGCAATCACTGAGAACCTCAGAACAGCGTCACCGATTGTGAGATTTGCCAATTCTAAAATTACTTCCCATCTTTGGGCTTTAACAATCTATATTCTATGGTCTTGAAAGGGCATATTATGCCATTGTTTATAAAATAATTATAGATGGTTAATCTTGAAGGGCCTTTAAAATTGTTTGATCTGAACTCCCTCTTTTATAAATGGATTGAGTCCCATAAAGGTAAAATAATTCAGGGAGCAGAACTAGACTAGAATCCAGGTCTCATGACATTCCATAGCATGCTTTTTTTCACTTAAATAACAAATAGACACCAGAACAACTCTTTGATATGGCATTTTCTGTACTGTTTCTAAAAGAATTTGTTTAGACTATGTATAATAATTTGAAGCATCTGGATATCCAAGCAGGAGATGGGCCCAGGGAATGATGAGGTCTTTTCACAGAGCCCTTTTTCATTTCCCTTCCCAATCTTCACCTCCCATCAGATGATTCCTATAGGTAACACGGCCCTATGCAGGCCCTGAAAATAGTCTGAGGTTGATGTGTTATCCCTAAAGTAGGTCGGTCACAGGCTGTGCTGATCTCCTTGGGTTGAAGCCCAGGATGGGGCCAGAAGTATTTTGCTTAAAAGCCAAAGTCAGTAAACAGGATGGAGCTTGTGAGAATGAAGGATCGAAGGTAGGAAATAGTGCCTAAAGTGGAAACTGAGTAAAAACCAGCTCAACAGAGTCAGAGAGAGTGAGAGCTGGCAATATAGGACAAAACTATAGGTAACTGGACCACGAGGCAGTGAGCCTGACCCACAGTTATCCCAGAGTGCAATTTCCTCTGAATTCATTCCTCTTGGATGCTGCAGCCAGGGCCTACCTTGTGCATCATGGCAAGGTAGGTGGTTATATAACAGTTTGCTGATGTTGGGAGAGACAGCAGCAGGTCTAGTGTATTGTTTAAAGTGCCTACCTCCTTATGTTGAGGTAGGTATTAATGGGACTTAGCTGCAGAGATCCTTAAAGCAGTGACATGGGGGGCTTTTCAGGATGACTAGAAAGAACAGGGAAGTCAGTCCTGGCAACCAAGAATGGTACTATGGGCGGTAAAAATGACCCGGGTTAACTTTTTGTCCTGAAGCAGGGATCAGGTAGGGAGTGGAGTGGAAGGGGTGGACAGAGATGTCCTGAAGTAGGGGTAGGATGCTGAAGCCTGATCTAAAGATCTAAATATAGCTAGGACCATCTAGTTTTTGTTCTGGGTCCCCTCATCAATAATCTGACTACACAACCATTGCAATCCTACTGAGAGCCACCAATGCAATGGTGAATAGAAAGATTCTTCATATCTTCCTCAGGCTTATGGATATCTCTAAATGATCAGAAGATAGTAGAATCATCAGAGCCTGCTTTCCCATTTCTTCTGGAGCAAACAAGAATAGAAGCACTCTCCTTGATCCAATGTTCTGCTGCCATTTTCCCCTTTCTCCTTCCTGTCCTCCATTTTCAGATCACTTGGTCTGCATTTTGTCCTTGGATTCCAAGACGGCCCCTTTTGGGCCAGGCCCTGTTGAATGACAAGCTGTCAGAACAACTTGAGCCTCAGTAGTTTTGCTGTATGATTTAAAGGGAAAAAATATTTTTTTTTGACTGGGGAAATTAGATGGAGGTGATTGCAGCTAAAGTGGTTTTTATTGAAGGTTTTGGAAAACGTAAATGTCATCAGTCTTGTCAAAGCCAGACACAGGAGAAAATAACAGGGCTAACAGCAGCTCCAGATACCCACTGGGACTGCATAGACTTAGAATTAGCATTCCTGTTTGTTATTAGGATTTCCACCCCCTCTGCCACAGGAGGGATATGGGGAATGAGGGAGGAAGAGAGTTATGGTGAGCAGCAGGGACTTAGGTGAAAAATGCGAAATCCAAGCAGTGTTCTTTATTTTTTCTTTTTTGCAGTTTTGGCATCTTTACTATTCTTCCCAGGTGATCTGACTTAGAAAAGAATGAGGTTTTAAAGAACCTGTCTTAACAGAAGACTATTGCTAAGGACAAGAGCCAGGACTGGGAGGATGGAGGCCAGAGGTCTAATTCTAGGGATGCTATTAATTTACTGAAAGATTGGACAAAACCTTTTTGCATCTTCAGCTTCAACTTTCCCACTATCAAAAAGGAAGAACTGAATATTCTACAATTCAATTCCATAAGTATTTATGAAGTTCCTTCTCTATGCCAGGAACTGTTCTAGGCAATGTTGAATACAAACAAGAAAAAGACAGTTCCTTCCCTCAAGGAATTTACAATCTAAATGGAGAAGGTAGAACAAAAAAGGAAAGTTGGAAAGGAGGTGGAGAGGGAGAGACTTCTGGGAGTGCCTGCTGTGATTCCCTAAAGTTGAAACCAAGCAGAGTTGTAGGTGCAAAGCAGACCAGCCAGAGGAAATTGTATACTATCTAGTTCACAAAAAGAAGCTAAAGAATATTTGTGAGCAAAGGAAAGGCATGGCCAGGTCTATAGGCATAAGCGAGAGAAATCTCGAAAAGGATAAATTCTCAGGAAGAAGACAATAGAATCAGGAAGATTTTTTGGGGGGAAGCTAATGCAACAATATTTTAGATGGATATTATTGAAGTGGGATTAATTGCTTGCATTTATGTAGTGCTTTAATATTTGTAAAAAACAAAATTTTTCAAATTGGATAAAAATAATTTGTTAAGTGTTTACCATGTGTCAGGCAATGAGCTAAACATTTTACAAATGTTATCTCTTCTAACCTTCATAACAGCCCTGGGAAGGAGGTGCTATAATTATCAGCATTTTACAGTTGAAGTTAGGCAGAGTGTTAAATGACTTTCCCAGAGTCACAAAGCTAGTATACATCTGACTGAGATTTTAAACTGTTTTTTCCTGAATCCAAAGCCAATAAGATCTCAGATAAATCAGGAAATGAGTTTAAAGTTTGCAAATCATTTTATATAATTTTAAGTCTCACAATGTGCTGAGATAGTAGGTAAGAGATATCATCCCACGTTTGTATAATTAATAAAAAAATGAAAGGTGGGATTTGAACCCAATTCCTTTTGATTTATAGACCAATTCTCTGGATAACTTTTTGAGTTGTCTTCATAGAGAGGAAAAAGCAAAACAAAATAGATACAAGGGATATTTCAGAGGTAGAATCAATTGATGTTGATAATTGAATAAATTAGAGATCAATTAGGTGGCACAGTGGTCAGGAAGATCTAAGATCAAATATGACCCCAGACACTTACCAACTGTGTGATTCTGGGTAAGTCACATCCAATCCTGTTTGCCTCAGTTTTTCCATCTGGAAAATGAGCTGGAAGGAAATGGCAAACCACTTCAGTATCTCTGCCAAGAAAACCCAAAATGGACTCGTGGAGAGTTGGACACAACTGAAATGAGTCAACAGCAGCAAAATGATTCGATACAACATGGGAAAGGAAAGGGAAGAGTAAATGACAGTAACTAAGTTTTGAATAGGGCTGAATGGTGCTCTGGGATGTGGAGCTTGGGTTGGACATGTTGAGTCTGAGGTGCCAATGGTAAAGATGGCCTGAGCATCCACTTTGGAGAACATGAAGAAATATAGAATCAGTTCCTCCCCTCAGGGAACTCAGAGCCTAGGTTGGAGAAATGAGTCAAAATTGCAAATTAATGTTAAAGAAATAACACAAAATGATACCTCACTGGGGCTCTGAGGGTAGCAAGATGGGTCAGACCAACTTTGGATGTGAAGATGGGGCGGGGGGAAGGCACTGGAATGCAAGCACCGGAGGCCAAGGAGCCAAATCACCTAAGGAGGCTAGGCAGGTGCCTGTCAGGTACATCAGTGTTATCCCTGTATCAGGGATAGTGGTCCAGATCAGACTATACATCAGACAGATACAGCAGCAGTTCCATCTCCTTCTGCAGCTCACTTTATGGATGGGAAAACTAAAGTGACTGGCCCAGGATGGCCCAAGAAGTATCTGAGGCTGAATTTGAATTCCAGTCTTCTTGACTCCAGGCCATGCACTCTAGCCACTGCACCACCAAGCTGCCCCATTAGATAGCTCAGTGGCAAAGTTCACAGCTTCTTTAGGGGTATCTGAACTCTGGGAGGTGTCCTGATTTTTTATTCCTTTTCAAAGGCAGGGAGAGGGCAGCTAAGCCCTGCCGTGCTATTTTATTCCCTAAATAAATTCACCATCCATATCTACTTAATGAAGATCATCACTGTCCTGAAAAAATACTTATTAGCATGTGGCTGTCCAGACCTTCAAGATGTTTTTGGATTAAATATTGCCTATCAAATACCAGTTCCTATTTCTAACATTTCTCTTTGTTGCCTGGCTAGAGCTCCCTCCCCAGTCCATAGGTTTAAATGCCTAATTTTGACTCCAAGTGTGTATTATACAGAAATCCCATAGCCCTGCCAATCTCTGGCATGAAAAAGAACAAAAATCTTTATATTTTTCTTTCCTTAACTGTTCTCTCACTTTTTGCCTTAGAGAAGATTGTGTGTCTAAATTTGGTAGTCTCAGGGTTTTAAGATTTAGCTCAAGCTGGCAGAGATGATGGGGATGGGATCCTTTCCTTTATTCCCAAAATCTAACCCTGAGGGCCAAGCTGTGATGAGACCCTAGAGCTGGAATGGGGGCCCAGAGTTTATTGCCTTCCCAAAGCCAGCATCTGCTGCCTTAAGCCTTCTTGATTGCCTTTTCCTGCTCTGGCAAGATTTACAAAGAGGGATTTGTGGTAGAGCTGGTTCTATCTGGGCCTTTTAGAAAACAGCCACCAAAGAGTAAAACAAAATAAAACAAAAACACCCCCAGGCTCTGAGTGGGCTTTAAGGAGCTTTCCAGCCCCAACTTGGGATATACAGCCTGCAGGAACTTGTGCTTTATGGCTTTATGAGATGCAGGCACTAGAGTCAGATAAGGAGGAATGAGCTATGGGTCTGCCATTCATCCCCATTCCCCATACTCTCTTGGATTTTGTCACCTCATCCCCATTCTAGTGCCAGATCTACAGGCTGGTGCCTTACTCACTCAAAGCTGCTTATTCTCCAGGTTCCAGTCATCGATTTAGAACTAGAAAAAAATCTTAGACATGAATGTCATTCTACAAATGGGGAAACTGAGGCCCAGAGAAGCTAAGTGATTTTCTTGGGTCACATAGCTAGTAAGGGTTTGAGTTTAGTGTTGTATTAGTGTTGTATCTGCAAAACATTTTAATTGTTACCCTTCATCTTTCCCAATTATTACTATCTTTGCACAGTCCCACCTCAATTTTTTACTCTCCCAACCCACTTTGCTCTGCTTGCAGGCAGGTGCTTTGGCAGGTCTACCTTTGATAAAGGGTGTATTGAGAGCAGCTGAAAGTGTGGTCCTAGTGCGGATCTAGTGGGATCAGCCCTAGACAGAAGTCAACTCAGCAAATTTCCCCAGGGCAAATTGAAATTGCTGCAGATTCCCTGCTGGTGACTGCTACTTCAACTCAAAAGCATGAGCAAGAAGAAGAGAGCTCTCACCATAGACAGCTTTTACAGAGAGAAAGCACAGCAGACCCCAGATCCTGAGATTCTGAAAACAATCCCAGATAAAGCCACAAAGGTGGACTTAAGCTGGTCTCCCTTTCAGAAGGCTTACCTGGAAGATTGCATAAAGAATCTCAAAAGAGAGCTAGAAGAAGATTGGGGAAATAAATTGAGAGCAGTGCAAGAAGGAAATATCACCCTGCAACAGAGATGTGAAAAACTGGAAAATAAGTCTGATGAATTGGAAAAAGTCGCCAACTCCCTGGAAAATAAAAATAGTGAATTGGAAAAAGACAACAATTCACTGAAAAACAAAATTGGTGAATTGGAAAAAGTCACCAACTCACTAGAAAATAAAAATAGTGAATTGGAAAAAGAAAACAATTCACTGAAAAATAAAATTGGCAAAATGGAAAAAGAATGCAATGAACCAAAAAATTCAATTGTCCAGTTACAAAAGGAGCTAAAAAAGATAACTGAAGGAAATAATACCTTAAAAATTAAAATTGAACAAATTCAAATGAATGACTCAATAAGACTTCAAGAATTAGTCAAACAAAAATAAAAAAATGAAAAAATAGAAGAAAATATGAAATATCTCCTAGGAAAAACAACTGACTTGGAAAACAGATCCAGGAGAGACAATCTAGGGATTATTGGACTCCCTGAAAGTCACGATGAATAAAAGGACCTTAATGCTATCTTCCAGGAAATCATGAAAGAGAATTGCCCTGTTGTTTTAGAATCAGAAGGCAAAGTTAGCATTGAAAGAATTCACCGATCACCTCCTGAAAGACACCCCAAAATTAAAACACCAAGGAATATCGTGGCCAAATTTCAGGACTATCACACCAAGAAAAGGATATTACAAGCTGCTAGAAAAAAACAGTTCAAATACCAAGGAACTGTCATTAGAATTACACAGGATCTGTCAGCTTCCACATTGAAGGACCAAAGGGCCTGGAATCAGATATTCCGAAAGGCAAAAGAACTTGGATTATAGCCAAGAATAAGCTATCCAGCTAGAATGAGCATTATCTTCCAGGGAAGAAGATGGTCATTCAATGACAAAGGAGAATTTCACCTGTTTCTAAATAAAAGACCAGATCTGAACAAAAAATTTGACCTCCAAATACAGAACTCAAGAGAAGCATAAAAAGGTAAAATGGAAAGAACTCTTGAGAACTATATCTCTACTAGGGGTATCCTTAAAGAATGGGGGTATAATGTGATTTTACTTTGATAATAATCAAAAAGAAATTAGAGGTAGAAGGTATATCATACTGTAAAAAAAGGGGGAGAGGGGAAAGGAGGTAAAATAAAGTAAAAAAAAAAAGGAGGTAAAATAAGGCAAAGTCTCATGAAGAGACATAGAAAATCTAATATAATTGAAGGAAAGAAGGGAGGATGATGAGTATTGTGTAAATCTTACTCTCATTAGATTGGGCTCTAAAAGAGTATATCAGACACATTTGATTTCAGGGAAAAACTTGGCCCTCCATATAGGGAAGTAAGAGGGAAAGGAGGAAAAGAAAGGGATAAATTAATAGAAGGATTAGGGGAAAGGTATAAAAAAGAGGGAGGGTTCTAAATGGGGGAGGACTGTTAGAGGGAGGTGGTCATCAAAAACAAAATACTGGGGAGAGGGGGAAGGGAGTAAGGGGAAAGGGAAGAGAAAAATATAACTTTGGGTAAAGAAGATGGCAGGAAATATAGATATAGTCATTTTAACTGTGAATGTGAATGGGATGAACTCTCCCATAAAACGGAAATGGATAGAGGACTGGATTAAAAGCCAGAATCCTACAATATGTTGTTTACAAGAAACACATCTAAAACATAGAGATACATAGAGAGTGAAGGTAAAGGGCTGGAGCAGAATCTTTTATGCTTCAAGTGAACAAAAAAAAGCAGGGGTAGCAATACTTATTTCAGATCAAGTAAAAGCAAAAATAGATCTAATTAAAAGAGATAAGGAAGGAAACTATGTTTTACTAAAGGGTACTATAGACAATTAAGTGGTATCAATACTAAACATATATGCACCAAGTGGTATAGCATCCAAATTCCTAGAGGAGAAACTAACAGAGATGCAAGGAGAAATAGACAGTACAACTATACTAGTGGGGGATCTCAACCTTGTTCTCTCAGAATTAGATAAATCAAACCACAAAATAAATAAGAAAGAAGTTAGGGAGATAAACAAAATGTTAGAAAAGTTAGGTATGACAGATCTCTCGAGGAAATTGAATGGTGATAGAAGGGAGTATACTTTTTGCTCAGGGGTTCATGGAACTTAGACGAAAATTGATCACATGTTAGGGCATAAAAATCTCAAAATCAAATGCAAAAAAGCAGAAATAGTAAATGTATCCTTTTCAGATCATGATGCAATAAAACTCACGTGTAATATAAGGCCAGGAGAAAATAGACCAAAAGTTAATTGGAAATTAAATAATCTAATCCTGAAGAATGAATGGGGGAAAGAGCAAATCATAGACACAATTGATAATCTCATCCAGGAGAACGACAAAAATGAGACAACATACCAAAATTTGTGGGATACTGCCAAAGCAGTTATAAGGGGTAACTTTATATCTCTAGATGCTTATTTGCATAAAATAGAGAAAGAGAAGATCAACAAATTAGGGTTACAATTAAAAAAACTAGAAAAGAGCAAATTAAAAACCCTCAATTAAATACCAAAGTGGAAATTCTGAAAATAAAAGGGGAGATTAATAAAATTGAAAATAAGAAAACTATTGAATTAATAAATAAAACTAAGAGTTAGTTTTATGAAAAAAA
>JAJPUD010013368.1:1800-23104 GCA_023553655.1 Myrmecobius fasciatus
AGGCTTATTTTATTGTTGATTTGAGAGAAGGTCAGAGGAGGACACAGAGAGTCATGTCTTCATTCTGCCATCTTGGCTCCACCCCCACAGCAAATCCCTTTAAGATGTTTTTTCTTAATTTGTTTTCCCTTTCCCTGCTCCCACCCCAATGCATTCCCCTCTTCTTCTTTTTTTTAAGATCATCAAGGTAAAACCACTCCAAGGAACTGTATAACTGCATTTACTCTATGTATCCTGATGATAGTAGAATTCTGGAATGGAGAGGGAGAGACTGGTCATATCTCTGTATTTCAATGTAAGCAGTTTATTTTTGTTTAATCCTTTATCATGTGCATTCATGTTACCTTTTTAAACATATTATTTCTTTTCTTTGTTTTAACTTCAAAGTTTCTCCACAAAGTTTGGTCTTATCATTAGGACTGCTTTGGGAGTGATCTTTTTAAAATGTTAATTAAAGGTTCATTTTCTCTCTATAGAGTTACATATTCAATTGTTTGTGATAAGTTATTCTTCATATCTTTTACTTCCTAGAAAATCATGTTCCAAGTTCTATGCGTTTTCATAGTGGTGACTGCTAAATCATCTGTGATCCTAACTGTGACTTCTTGGTGCTTGAATGCTTTTTAAAAATTTTCCTTTCTGGCTCTTTTCAATATTTTTTCTTTGATCTGAAAGTTCTGGATTCTGGTTATTCTGTTCCTTGAAATTTTCATTCTAGGCTCTTTTTCATCTTTTTTCACCTTTTCTTTTGGTTGTAAGACATCTAGGCACTTTTCTTTGCTTCCTTGCTTCCTTGCTTCCTTGCTTCCTTCCTTCCTTCCTTCCTTCCTTCCTTCCTTCCTTCCTTCCTTCCTTCCTTCCTTCCTTCCTTCTTCTTTCCTTCTTCCTTCCTTCCTTCTGTTCATGCTATTCAATGATTATAAAATTTTTTCTTCACAATTTGTGTTTCAGGATGAGATACCATATATGTGTGTATATTCGTGTTTGTATATATATATATATATATATATATATATCCAGATTTTGTTTTAACATTTCTTATTACTTTATGGAATCATTGTCTTCTATTTGGTCCATTTTAATTTTCAGGAAGTTTGTTGCTTGGGCAATGTTTAATACTCATATATTAAGTTATTAGTTCTCTTTCCAACTCTTTCTTCCATTGCTCTCATTTATTTTCTATTTAAAAAAAATCTTAATCACCTCATTCCATTTATAAAAACTATTTTCTTTTAAACTTTTGTTATATCTCTTCTAGCAATCTAATTAAGTTTGTTTTAAAGCTGTTTGTCTCTGAAGTTTTGCTTGTACATGTTTTGGAGTTATTCTCTTCTATGTTTCTGCCTTGCCACCATAATAACTTATTATGATGATTTTTGTTTGTTTGTTTGTTTACCCATTCTCTACGTTCTGGCTGCAGATGAATTAAGGGCTGTACTCTGCCTAGTTCTGAAGAGGAGATCTGGGCTAGTATTGTTGCTTCTTTCTTGATGGTATTGAGGATTTTGTTATTTGAGGATCTCAATGCCATGATAGGGACTTGCAACCTTTCAGTACTCCTAAAGTGGTCTGATTCAGGGTAAAATCTCATTGCGGCTTCCTGGTCTGAACTTGGTAAATTCCTGATCTGGATTTGTGTTTGTATAAGACTAAACTTAAGCTGGATTCTGTCCTTATTAGGTGGTGTGAAAACTCTATTGGTTCTGTGGTAGAATTTTAATTTCCCCTTTGTTTTAGGAATGCCTTCCTTGGATATTTTTCTGCAGAGGAGGCTAGATGCTGGAAGTGAAATCTTTCTGTGCTTTTGAGGTCTGAGCCACACCATTTCCTCCTGCTGGCTTCTAAATTTCCTCCTCAGCCCAGCGCCTTCCTACTTGGAAATACTACCTCCCTATGCAGATTCTCTTCTTATTCTGCCCTGGATCTGTAAGCTAAAATGGGGTAGTAGACAATAATATGGTCAATTCTCATCTTGTCCTTATTGCAGTGAAATGATATGGATTTGGTTTCCCTTTATGGGCTCAAGTCCTCCTCTTGCCCTGATGCACACTGGGCACTAGAGTGATTTGCATGCAGAATGTTCCTGGTTCTACACGTCCTCAATGTCCACAGATGTCCCTGTCATTTCCAAAGCTGACTTGGGTGGGACAAACAGCTCTGGATTTCCTCATAAACATTTTGTCTGGTTTATTTTATAAATTTACTTGGAGAATTTTGTGAAGGGGAGCTTGATGCATTGTTTCCTATAATTCTGTCAGCTTTCCCACTAATCTTCGAGTTTATTGAACACGAGGGTATTGTGTTCATTTGCTTCTGTACTTTGCATGTTCTACTGATCAATCTCCATTTTTTAGGAAAATAGTACCAAATTATTTTTAGGATGATTGTTTACTTGATATTATTGATAACTTGAGACTTGGTACCACTAAGCTACATGTAATGGAGAATTGTTTTCTGTCATTTCTATATTAAGGGACTGATATAGTAACAATAGTATTTACATTATTTAGAAAAAAAAAACTTTTTTTGCTTCAAAAGTCTGAGTACTCTATAGACACATACTCCTGCGAGTCAGATATGAGGCCCTGGGAAAATGGGACACAGTGAGGTATCTATGTGAAGATCCTAGAAGTGTTAAAATTCATGGAATGCGAATTTAACAATTAGCCAAATCATATACCAAGATCAATTTTGTGTCCATGCTAATGTTACTTCTGTTTGAGCTGTACTTTTAAGAAATTTTGAGAGACTTTGTGATTGAAAATGGCCTTGAGAAAAGAAGTCTCATCTTGTCCGCTCTCTATCATAACCCATATCTTCCCTAAATAATTTGTATTTCTACATAATCTTGTTCCTCATTGGCCAACACCTTCTCTTTCAGCCCTGGGGCTCAATATATCACTGGTAATTTATGCTTTGTTTGAGTAGTCAGGGATACCTCTTTTGGCATTGAAACAGCTTCTCCTGCTGAGAGTTGTGACTTTGGGTGGGGTTTTTGATCGATTAAAAGTAGGTTAAAATAACAAGATATACCAGCTACCTCCAAGGCTCACATACCTCCATGAATCACAGCTCTGAGGCAAAGTTATAATTAGTTGAGATTTTTCCAAAAGAATTCTCTCACGGAAAGAACATTGTAAAGGATAGTCCTATGTTTTAATTTTTTTTCCCCCTCTGGAGGTTCATGAGCAAAGGGAGTGGTTTGCTGAGAATGGGGTATTGGCCCAACAGGGGAAGGGGAAGATAGGAATTCAATGAGGACATGTTTAAGCTTTGAGCCCCAAATGTTGTATTCAGCAATGAGAAAGAGTAATTCAGATTGACTTAAAATCAGCTTGCCACAATTAGTTTTGTAACTTTGGTGTAGCAGGGAGAAGTTGGCAATCCTATTGTCAAGGGGTTTATAGTCTAGAATTATTGTGTTGGATATGGGAAGATTAAGATCAGTGTGATGTTGGGTATAGAAAGGTTGGAGTTGAGAGAGAGAGAGAGAGAGAGAGAGAGAGAGAGAGAGAGAGAGAGAGAGAGAGAGAGACTTGAAAAATCATCCTTTCAGTGCTCCAGGAAAATCTTTAGATTTATGCCCAATAAAATCACAGTTCTGCTCTTTCTGCTTTTTCCCTAATCTATTTCCAATAAAGGCTAGACTCAGAATGGGACAATAGAAAGAATACTGGATTTGGAATTAAGAGATCTAGATCTGAATCCAGATTCCATCAGTGACTGTGTGCATGTGTGATTTCCACTCACTTCTTTGATAACTTTGGGCAAGTCACTTTGTATCTCTAGGTCTCAGGTTCTTCATCTATAAAATAATGGGGTTTGAATTAGATGATATCTAATCAATCAATCAACAGGAATTTATTAAGTGCTTACCATGTATTAGAGAATGGGAATACCAGGATAATAAAATAAACAATCTCTTATCTTCAAAGAGTTTATGTTCTTCTGGGGGAAATTATACATATACATACACATGCACAAGTACACACATATGTATTAGTCGCCACAGCTACTAGTGACCACTCTTAAAATTAATTTCACTTATTTTGCATATACATATGAATATATTTGTGGTTTTGGTATACAGGTATGCTGATATACTTATTAATTTATGTCTATATGTGCATACTTACTTATGTGTAAATATATATTGAAGAAGAAAATGGCAAACCACTCCAGTATCTTTGCAAGAAAACCCCAAATGGGGTCATGATGAGTTGGATGTGACTGAAAACTACGAAATAACAACAGACATAAGTATATATGCACAATATCCTTAAATCTATGGACATATATATCTATATTTGTAAAATATATAAGTATACAAATACACACAAGTACATATTTATACATAATCATGTGTATAGGTATGAGTAATTATGCATATCTACACACAAACATACATATATTCATATTTTTACAAAATAATTTTAATAACATGATATTCATAAGATATTATAATATATAATAATACAGGATAATTTTGGAGGGAGTCACTAGTAGCTGTGGGGATTAAGAAATTCCTTTAGCTGATCTTTGAAGAAAATGAAGAATTCTCCAGGAAACTAGAAATTCATAGGTAGGGATTAATGTGTGACATGACAACACTGGAAAGCCAAAGATGAAAAATTATAATATTTGTCCTCAAGGAGCTTAAAATCCATTAGGAAGAATATGAATACAAAAATATAATGTATAGTAAAATGTGACTAAAAATATCATGTTACAATCTCTTATAGAATAGGTATAATGGAACAGAGTAAATAATTATAGTAAGTAAAGAACCATAAAGTGAATATTCTAGAACAACAAAAGGTTGAATTCCTTGCCCATGGCCACATATTCAGTATGTGTCAAAGAGTACTTGAATCCAGATCTTTCATTTTCCAAGACCCAGATTTCTATAAATGAACTCTTTAAATAACTTTCTTAGTTTTAGGTTATAATTTATGCTCTCTTCAGCTTCCTTCTTTACTGTAATATTATTAAATATTAACATATTAAATATGACATATTTACACAAATTAAATTAACATAATATATGTAACCATATAATATTAACATCAATATTAACAAACATTACTTATAACATACATCAATACAATAATAATAAAATATCTCAAATTAGGAAAGTATATGTTGATCAATTAACAATATGTTACTATAACATAGTAATGGATTGCTATGGATTCTATATGTTCATATTTGCATATAATAGAAATCTCAAAGAAAGTTATAGCTATTATCATCTGCTTTTCTGCTGCATCCTTAAAGGCCATGAATCCTTTTCATCTTATTTGTGTTTTTCCATTAAATCCATAGCTCAGCATA
The DNA here is from genome assembly GCA_023553655.1 of Myrmecobius fasciatus. NCBI lineage: Eukaryota > Metazoa > Chordata > Mammalia > Dasyuromorphia > Myrmecobiidae > Myrmecobius > Myrmecobius fasciatus. The sequence goes on from JAJPUD010013368.1 coordinate 7,135, forward strand.
GAGTTTATACATGGCAAGTGCTTAATAAATGCTTTTTCTTCATTCATTTACACAAAACACACATGCATATATGAAAGAATGGCAGTTAGTGTTCCTAGAGAGCTGGTCTATAAGTTAGAAAGAAGTAGATTCAATTCCCACTTCTCATATGTCCTGTCTAAGTGATCCTTACATAATAAGGTCACTTGATCTCTCAAGGCCTCCAGATATTTGTCTAACACTACATGGCAGATTAGCTACTAACCTGAATTGAAAGAGATAATGTCCTCATTGGTGATTCCCTATACTGATGAAATCACAGGTCTGAGCTAAATATAAAAATATGTATGTATTTTTCAAATAAGGAGGATAGATTTGTGCTGAGTCACAAACATCCTCTTACTCATTCTTCTTAATAACCAGTATTCTGCATTTTTGTAATACTTCCTTGGAGATCAGAGGATTCAGCTGGTACCAGTGAAAGGTCTTTTAATTTTGTTTTCCGTAGTGGAGCAATTAGAACCTGTACTGAATGGCTCATAGGACATCTATTGCTTTGAATTCCTTAGCACCATGAGCTAAGTGACACCTCCCCAGCCTGAATAGAGATGTTATTTTGATATGTTGATAAAAATTGCAACCAAACACCATCATCCTTGGGCCAGACTTGCAGAAATATTTTAAAAAGAGAGAGGCACCAAAAATAGACAGTGAATATATAATTACACATTATATATATGTTTGTTTCTCATAAATATGCATGTAGGCTCATAAATACTTTATGTCTTCACTGAAAATGTTCAATTTGCCATGGTTCTGTCCTTGAAAAGTAGAAGAATCATCATTAGCACAATATCTTACACATAATAAGCACAATAAATTCTTGTTGATTTGATTTGATAGAACTCCCAAAAGTTTTTTTTTTTTCATTTTTGCCTTTCTAAGGCAGTTGTGTGGTAGAGAGGAAAGAATATTGAACAATAAGATTTCAATTCAAATCCTGCCTCAGATATTTATGTTGTAATAGTCTAGTTCAATCTCCTTACTTTGTTGATGTTAAATGACTTGCCCCATATCATGCATGCAGTAAGTGGAAGAGATGAGGATTTGAACACATATCAAGCCTTACTTTGACTTCAAATCCAGTACTTCTTCCATTAGACTGAATGATTTCCATTATGCTACACTGAAGCAAAATTTCAATGAGTATCAAGTCCTTAGAATGTATGCAATGTGCTCTGCTTATTGCCAATCTATGTGGAGATTTTTAGAACATTTAAAGATTGATTAACTTGCCCATAGACTCACAGCCAATATATGTCAAAGGTAGACTCAAATCCAGGTCTTCCAGCCTCCTAATCCAGCTTTCTATAAATGGCTGTGTATTCCCTAATTCTGAGCATTTATAGATATTCTCTAACTTTTTTCTCTTGACAATGAAGAAAAGTTAAGCTAGTACTGTATACCTCTCGTTTTTTTTTTCTCTCTTTTTTCTAGAGGTATTTGTGATGGGAAGAAGAACAACTGTTATAACTTTTTGGGTGGGGGAAAGTGCCTCAGGCCCCCTCTCTCAATCTGGCTGCCATGTGGTTATGAACACATATCAACACTTTCATCAGTTTTATGTTTCTTTTTTAATTTATGTTATGACCTCATGAGCTTCAAAATATCAGAAGAACCATCTAAAAAGGTCTTCTTTCCAACTGAGGCCAGTTGCATCAGTAGCTGAATTTTCAGGGGGGGAGCCAGCCCTACAGAATGGTCTGCTTGACAGCCTAACAGTGAGTTAACCTGGCAAAAGAAAAACCACATCCTACAGGGAGTGACACTAGAAGCAGACTCAGTGGGAGAAATGTTTTGAAGCAACAACATTAAGTGTAGGCCAACTGTCCCCTGAGCCTAAATGCTGTTTAGAGGTGAAAGTATGCTCCCAGTATGACATGTTCTCATACTTCAGTTCTTGCAATGCCTCTTAATAAGTATCCTTTTGTAAAAGCTAATTGATGTTGATAATAATAATAGCTAGTATTTCTATACTACTTTAAGGTTTACCAAGTTCTTTACAAATATTATTTCATTTATCCCCATAGGAACTCTGGAAGATAGGTCATATTATAAATCACCATTTTACAGATAAAGAAACTATGCCAGATATGTTCAGGATCATGCAGATAAGTTTCTGAAGTCAGATCTTCCTAACTCCGATTTTAGCACTTTATCTACTATGTTATTTAGCTGCTTTATCAATTAACTGAATAATTTATATAAAGGAGATGTTAATTGCAAGTGACAGTACTAGAAAACTCCCTAGCCTCTCATGGTTATTCCTTGAATTGAAACCAAGTAGATAAGTTCTGGGGACCTGACTTGCTAATGTGAGTTGAGGTTGGAAGAATGAATCCAGAGCTTAGAAGAATGAATCCAGACAAACCCAGGCCAGAGTAAGTCATGGTTCCCTAATGTCCTTGGGTTGTTTTTCTTGTTATTTTGCCACAGATACACCAGCTATCATCATTGATATATTTTCTTTGAGATTTTTCAGAATTTATTTTTAAGTTGAAGATGAATGACTTAAGGCAGATTACTGCTTTAATTAAGCTTAATGTCTTCTGCCATTACTGCTGCTCAAAATGATGAGTTTCACATTCTTTCTCTGGGCCTAGGGGTTGGTAATATTGATGTGGCAAGAAGCACTCTTCTCAGAGTGCATTGCTTCTGCCCCAAGTCATATCACCCCAAATCTCTTTTTTTTCTGGGTCTGTCAGCCCTTGAGAATGGGGTGTGCAGCTATTGCTTGGGCATGTCTGTGCCAAATGGATGTTAAATTCTCTGGGGTAAGAGACATAGGCTCCAAAATTATGGGTTGGAGCAGACTTACTAGGAATTTTATCATGCAAACTTGACAGGCTTTGTTTAGAAAAGCCTCAAGCTACAACGTCTTATTCCTTTCATGGTAGAGGGGGACTCACAGAAACTGGGTGTTTCCAGTGCCGTGGCAGGAATGAGTTCTCTGGGAAGAATTGCTGTAGGGGGTTGTTCTTTTTCTCATTTTGAAAAATAAAAACTTATACAACAGCTCTTAGCTTCTCATGGTCCATATAGTTCTTTTTAGTAACAAAAAGGTTATTACAGTAGGGACTCCTGGATTATGAATTAGAAAATCTTGGGTTTTGTCTTAGTTTCCCCGTGGACTCCACTGATTTTCTGAATTGACTCCCTATCTCATTTTCCATTTTCTTTTCTGTAAAACAAGGGGTTGGATTAGCTACTTCCTAGGATCTCATTTAGTTTTAAACTACTACTCCTTGATTCTTTAGATATCATTTTTTAGTTAGCTTCTGTTTTAGACTCAAAATAAAAAGCAATGTAAGGTGATTGTAATTTCTTCTTTGCTCTTTTCCCTGCCTCATCTGCTGCTGAAATAATCAATAGAAGACTAAGTGTGTGCATATGGAAGAGAAACGGAGATCATCGATGAGGTGCATTTGTGTAATCTGGTTGTATTTATGTCTCACATAATAAGGTGGTCTTTCTTATTGTCAAAGGAAACCCTTCTACTTACACAGGGATCTCACTCCATCTTGTCTTTTCCAGCTCCTACTCTGTTATTCATCTTCATCTCTCTCTGACTTCTTTCTTACTTCCTACAAATATGTCTGTGTTTTTCCCTTCTTCAAAAAATTATCATTTGATCACTCCATCCCTACTATATATTCCCATCTATCTCTTTTTTTTTCTTTTGTGGCTAAACTTTTTGGAAAGGCTGTCCACAATAGGTTTTCCCACTTCCTTTTCTGTTACTTCTTAACTCTTTATAGTTTGGCTTTTGACCTTTCTATGCAATCAAAACTATTTTTTCCAAAGACAATAATGGTCTCTGTTGTTAAATCTAATAGGTTTTTCCTCAGTCTTTGTCTGTGTTGATCATCTCTTCTCCTTGATATTCATTTATCTCTAGGTTTTCATGATACTGCTTTCTTGGATATCTTTTTTTGAATGGATATTCATCCATGCTGTATCCAATAATTATAGGTATCCCTCAAAATTCTGTCATGAATTCAATGATCATCTCCATGTTGATTCTCAAGTAAACTCTCCAGCCTTAACTTTTTGACTGACCTCCAGTCTCACATCTACAACTATCAATAGACATTTTGAACTAGAATTCTGACAACCATATTAAACTCAACCTGTTCAAAACTGGACTTTATCTCTCCCTCCAAACCTTCCTTTCTTTTTAACTTCTCAATTACTTTTTAGGGTACTACCATCCTTTTAGTAACCCAGACTCATATCTAGGTGTCATCTTTGGCACTTTCTCTCACCTCCCCAACCAATCTGGGCAATAGGCAAAAGCCTGTCTCTCTCACACACTTCCTTCTTTCCTCTGACACTGTTACTGTCCTGATATAGTCCCTCATTACCTCATTCCTGGACTACTCAATATCTTGCTGGTTAGTCTACCTGTCCCATATTTCCTATATTTCTCCATTCAGCTGTTAAAAGTGATCTTCCTAAAGTATGGGTCTTATTTAGTCCCTCCTCATCTCCCAAAAGCTTGAGTGTCATCCTATCATCTAAAGGGTCAGATATGAGATTCTCTGCCATCCAAAACTTTTCATAACCTTCTTGCCTCCCTCCTTTCCAGTCTCCTTAAAGCTTTTTCACACACCCCTACCTACTCTGCAAACCAGTAATACTGGCCTTCTTGCTATTCCTTTAGCAAGATCCTTGTCTACTAACTCTGGGCTTATTCACTGACTTTTCCTCATTCATGGAATGTTCTACCTCCTTATCTCTGCTTCCTCATTTCCCTGGATTCCTTGAAATACCAGCTAAAAATCTACCTTTTACAGATAGCCTTTCTAAAATCCTAGGATCTTTCTTTTGTTGCTTATATCCAATTTATCCTATATAATTGCTTGAATTTTTATTTGACATTTCTCAATTATGTTGTGAACTCCTGGGTAATGACTGTCTTTTGACTTGAAAAAAAATTATCCCTGAGTTTACCATAGTGCCTGCTACACAGTAAGTTCTTAATAAATGTTGACTGACTATACATAATTCAGAAATCTCTAGATATTTTTGTCATTGTAATAGTAAGTAGAGAGTCAATAATCGAAGGATCTTTGATTTTCTCTTTGTGGAATCACCCTCCAGTGATATGGATTCCAGATGTTTTATAACTTTGCAAATAAGGCAGATGACATGAAGCTTAGAGACAATGAATAACTTACCCATGGTAATACAATTAATAAGTGTCAAGGGTAGTAGTTGAATCTAATTTCTTCTAATCAGTAACTGACATCATGGAAAAAGTACTGGATTTTCATTCTCAAATGCTGCCTCTGACATTGTCTTCTGTGCTACTTCTCCTCCTCCTTCTCCTCTTTCTTCTCTTTTCCTTCTTCTTCCTTCTCTTAATCCTCCCTATTTTTCCTCTCTCTTCCCCCTCCTGGTCCTCCTCCTAGTCCTCTTCCTCTTCCTCCTCCTTTCCCTCTTCCTTTTCTTTTTCCTTCTCTTCCTCTTCTCTTTTCCTTTCTCTTCCTCCTCCTCTTCTTCCTTCTTCTTCTCTTTTTCCTTCTCCTCCTCCTCCTCTTCCAAGTTCCTCAATCTTTCTATGCTGTTTCCTTATAGACAGATAAATCATTATATAAAGTACTTCCTGTGTATGTCAAACACTGGGAATATAAAGAAAGACAAATAGGAAAGACAGTGAATATCTAAAGAAGCATCCATTTTAATGGGAGAAGACAACAGATTAAGGAAAACTGAAGAGCTGAGGAGAGTTAGAGGGACAGGAAAATACGAATATAAAAGTGAAATGACTGGAAAAATCTGAATGTGAAGTGAGCAGGGCTGGAGGCCCTCCTTATATGGGAACCCCAGGGAGGAAGTCTCCAAACAGAAGCATGGGATCTCTGGGCAGAAGTTTCTCCAGTGTGAGAAGGGGACTAGTAAGAAAATGGGTAGTCCATGGAGAAGAAGTTCAGGGAATGAATCTTCTGTAAAAGAAAGGGATGAGATGATGTTGGAGATAGGGAGCTGTCTGTGGAATCAATAAGACCCAGATTCAAGTCCTGCTCCTGACATACAATATGACCTGAAGAGAGAGGCTAATAGAGTAGAATGAGCAACCATTTGGGACTGAGAGGATTCAGGCTCAAATCCTACCTCTGACAATTATAATCTGTTGTACCTTTGGGCAAGTGACATGGGTTTCATTTTCCTCATCTATACAATGAGGGACCAAGATTATATGGCTTCTGAGGTTTTTTCTAGATGCAACTCTATCTATAGTTTTCCCCAGTAAGCTCTTTAAGGCTTTAAGTTACAGAATGGATATCTGGATAGATAGAATTATGACATCAAAGGTCTAGGATACCAATGGGTTAATTATGAAGCTCAAGTGAAATAAAGCAATGTACAAACTATGCTAGATAAATGCAAGGTATTATAATTATCTTAATACAAAGCTAACTTTCTATCTGCTCTTCAAAATGGTACTTGTACTCTGGGTAGCAAAATGCATAATGTCTGTTATGTGAGTAGGGTTCAGATTGGCCCTTATTTCTCTTTTTGCCCTACCTCTCCTTGAGATCTATAAGGTCAGGTACCATGATGCAATGGTATGATTTATTATGGTTTCTTATTCATGTCTGTATCTCTGACAATAACTGACATAGGGCCTTGTGAATAGTAGATACATGGTAAACATTTGTTAAATGAATTAATGTGTGATCCTAGGATAATAGGATGGATCATGAGATTCATTAGCAGCAGGGCACAATGGAAAAATAGTGTCATCAAAGTCAGAAGACTTGAGTTGGAATATTGGTCCAATCATTTAGTCCCTGTATGAACTGTGCTTCATTTCTTTGAGGCTCAGTTTTCTCACTTTTAAAATGAAAGAGATGAACTACAAAATCTGTAAGGTCCTTTCAACTTAAAGTCTATGATCATAGAGCTGGAAGACAATCTAGAATCCATTGAAAAGATGGAGAAACAAAGGCTCAAAATACTGACATGATTTGCTCATCATTAGGACAGTCTTTGGAACATACTGCATCCTCCTCCTAATAACTCTCGAGGAACTGGAACAAAGTTTATATATTTTATGGCTAGCAGGTGATCTTGTGCCATGGTCATTAGGGCACAGTCCCACAAAAGGTTTGCTGGCTGAAGTACATTTTTTTTTATCTTTTTTTTATTTGCATAACATATGTGTGGGTAATTCTTCAACAATAACCCTTACATAGCTTTCTGTTACAAATTTTTCCCCCAACTCCCCACCCCTCCCCTAGATGGCAGGATATCCATGAAGTACATATTTTTAAAGTCATATTATTTTTCATTTGGTTCAATGATATAAATATTTCCTATCCCTCTTTCTACAGACAAGGGGAGAGTATTACAATTTTAAATCTATCTTATATCCCTGTACCCTTCAACTAAGGTTATACAGAACCTTTATGAGGAGCACCCAAATTTAGGATAAATCACAAACTTTTTCTTTTGTATCATTTAGAAGATGTTCAAATGATCTATTCATTTTGAGGATTTTGTATTTTTAATTAGGGGTCAAGAGCATTGTTTCTTCTAGTGGCATATTGTGAATTAATTTGATTCCTTATCGGATCTTGATTTCTTGGTGAGTGAAATCTACCCAGAGCACGTGATGTTTGCAATGAAACAAAAAAACATAGCCAGCAAGGTGCCTTTATGCTTATGACCCTCCCTTTCCCTCCCCTAACCTCAGAACAAGCCTATACAGACCAAAATATAGAGTTGTGCCAGGCCCCAAAAGGATTTATTAAAGCTATCTTTTGGTTGATTTTATAGTTTACTTAAACAATAAAAAAGATAAAAATTACCAGCTTGGTTCTTAGTAAGGGAAGAATTTGTATTTCTGGGTCAAAGCTTCTGGGAAGCCGAATGCTTACCCGATTTCTTCTGCCCCACTGTGTATTCTAATCACCTCAGCTGAGTCCCTCCCCCCACTAAACTTCCTAGGCCTGGTAGGCTCCCAACACTGGGCTCACTTGTAGACTTGAGTGTTCATGCAAGCATCAGCTTTTCTGAGTTTCTTGTTCACCTTTAAAGCCCATAAGTTGGTTTTTTTGCCTCTCTTAAAAAAATTGGCATTCTAGGATACAAGATGATGGAGTAAACAATAAAGCACTGTAACTGCCATATTCACCTCCAAACAACCATAAATTAATACCTCCAAAACAAATCCTAGAACAGCAGAACCAGGAAAAAAGATGGGATGAAACTATCTGTTAGCCCAAGAAACTTGGATGATTGGCTGTGATTGGTCTGCCTCATTTGGATAAAAGGAGAGCATAGTTCAGGACTGAAAGCATTCCAACAAGCCAGCAGTGAGTTCCACTTTAGCAAACCACCGGGAGACCTGAGCCCCAGAGTGGTGGAGCCGACAAATACCAATTCTAGGATGCACCCTCCCCCCCAACATGCCTCAGAATAGGCAGGTGAATTATCAACTCCAGCTCTGAGAACAAGGAGCTTCAGTGTAGTGCTGAGCAAACAGGTAACTCTAGCAGCCAGACCACTTGATAACCCTGGGGAAATGCAGAAACACACCCACTAGCCTCACTACATACCCTATACCAACATTAGAACCCCAGTTCAGGATGAGGTAAGCTGCCAGACCCCTACAGTCTCCAGCAGTGCCAAACACACACATCTCATCTCCTCAACACAGCATCAGACGCAAGGGTTTCTTGTGGGCCTCAGGGTACCATCAATGAAGCACCAGATAAACAGCTAGTGCCTGAAGCCACTGGCACAAGAAGTCTGAGACAGTCCATTTGAGTGGAGCTCAAATCTAAAAGAAAGAAAAAAAGAACAAAAAAGATGAGCAAAAAACAACCAAAAAGGAATCTGACTATGGAAAGTTATTATGGTGGCAGGAAAGATCAAAACACAAGCTCAGAAGAGGACAACAATGTCAAAACACCTGGCAAAACCCCAAATAAAAAGGAGAAATGATCTCAAGCCCAGAAAGAACATGTGGAAAAGCTAAAAAAGGAGATTAAAAATTATATAAGAGAGGTAGAAGAAAAACTGAGAAAATAAATGAGAGTGAGGAAAGAGAATTATGAAAAAAGAGTCAACAGCTTAGAAAAAGAAAACAACTGCTTAAACAGTGGGATTGATCAAACAGAAAAGGAGATACAAAAATCTACTGAAGAAAATGAGAGGATAAACAAGAAGAAAAATTAGATGGAAAGAAATAATACAGTTAGTAATCATAACTGTGAATGTAAATTGGATCAACTCTCCCATAAAGTGCAAATGGATAGCAAAATGGATCAAAAACCAGAATCCTATATTTGTTTACAAGAAATACCCTTGAACTAGAGAGACACATACAAAGGGAAAAGGTAAGGGGCTGGAGTAAAATATAGTATGCTTCAGTTAAAGTAAAAAAAAAGCAAGAGTAGGAATCCTGATCTCAGAAAAAGCAAAAACAAAAATAGATCTAATTAAAAGAGATAAGGAAGGAAAAGAAGGCTTGCTAAAGGTACCATAAACAATGCAGTAATATTAATACTAAATATATATACACCAAGTGGCATCCAAATTGTTAAAGGAGAAGTTAAGTGAGTTACCAGAAGAAATAGATAGCAAAACTATACTAGAGGTGGACCTCAACTATCCCCTCTGAGAACTTGATAAGTCCAACCAAAAAATGAACCAAAAAAGAGCAGATGAATAGATTATTAGAAAAGTTAGATATGACAGACAAACCTTTGAAAAAACTGAATAGGAATAGAAATGAATATACTTTTTTCTTAATAGCATATGGCACCTACACAAAATTGCTATATATCAGGGTATAAAAACCTCAAAATCAAATGTAAGAAGGCAGAAAGTTTAAATATATTCAATAAAAATTATGTTCAACAAAAGGAACTGGGAAAATAGATTAAAACTTTTTAAAAAAATTTTATTTGCATAACATATGTGTGGGTAATTCTTCAACATTAACCCTTACAAAGCTTTCTGTTACAAATTTTTCCGCCCTACTCCCTACCTCTCCCCTAGATGGCAGTATATCCACTACATGTTAATTATGTTAAAATACTTGGCGAATTGAATATATGTATACATGTTTCCACACTTATCATTGTTGTGTAAGAAAAATCTTAGCTACACAAAAGACATATCAGATAAAGGAAACACAATGTAAGCAAACATCAATCAAGAGTATGAGAATGTTATGTTGTGGTCCACATTTCATATCCCTCTCTCTGGGTGTATATGGCTTTCTTCACTGAACAATTGGAACTGGTTTCAATCACATCATTGTTGAAGAGAGCCATGTCCATCAGAATTGATTGTCATATAGTATTGTTGTTGCCGTATATAATGATCTCCTGGTTCTGCTCATTTCACTCAGCATCAGTTCATGCAAGTCCCTCCAATCCTCTCTGAAATCCTCCTGTTGGTCATTTCTTACAGAACAATAATATTCCATAATATTCATATACCATAATTTATTCAGCCATTCTCCAGTTGAAGGGCAATAGATTAAAACTTAACTGGAAACTAAATAATCGAATCCTAATGAATAAATGCGTCAGAGAATAAATAATAGAAACAACCAATAATTTCATTAAAGAGAATGACAATAAGGAGATACCAATTTATTGTATGCAGCCAAAGTAATATTTAGAGGAAAATGTATTTCTTTAATTTCTTATATCAACAAAATAAAGATCAATAAATTAGGCATGCTATTAAAAATAGAAAAAGAACAAATGAAAACTCAAAGGTGAGATTAATAAAATTGAAAGTTAAAACAAACAAACAACTTTTGAGTTAACAAACAAACCTAGGAACTGGTTTTATTAAAAAAAAAGCAATAATCCAACAAGATAGATAAGCCATTGATTAATTTGATCAAAAAGGAAATATGAAAGCCAGATATTCAGTATCAATCAAAAATAAAAAGGGTGAAATCACTACCAATGAAGAACAAATTAAAGCAATCTTTAGGAAATATTTTGCTCAATCATATGTCAATAAATCTGAAAATCTGAGTGAAGTAGATGAATATTTATTAAAATATGAATTACCTAGATTAACAGATCAGGAAATAGAATGCCTAAGTAACCTCATCTTAGAAAAAGAAACTTAGAAAGAGAAATCTTATTTAAAAAAACTAGACAATATAAAATATTTAATAGTCTATCTGACAAGACAAACCCTGAAACTGTATTTTATAAAACACATCACACAAATAAAATCAGATTTAAACAATTAGAAAAATTAAAAAATTAGAAAACAATTAGCCAAAGGGAAAAGGAGATATAAAAATGCACTGAAGAAAACAAGATGGGATAAACAAAGAGAAAAAATTAAATGGAGCTAATACAATAAAAATGACAATTCTACCTAAATTAATCAACTTGTCTGAATAAGCCATACCAATTAAACTGCCAAAAAAATTACTTTATAGGGCTAGAAAAAATAATAGCAAAATTAATCTGAAAGAACAACAGGTCAAGAATAACAAGGGAATTAACAAAAAAATGTTAAGGATGTGACCTAGATGTAACAGAATTAAAATCTATCATATTTTCCAATTCCTTCATTTTGAAGATGATGAATCTAAGACCCAGAGAGAATAAGTGACTTATTTGACATTGTACATATGGTAAGTGGAAAAATCAGGATTTGAGCTCAGGTCCTCTGATGACAAATACAGAGCCTTTTCTTGTTCTCCATGTTGTCAGAGATGCGTTATTTGTAAGATATTTTATGTCAACTCCCAACATTCCTTTCCCCCTCTTCTTCTCTCACAAATGAAATGGAAATGTGAATGAGCTCAGAGCAGAGAATGGATGTCCCCTAACAAAACATGCCTAAAGACAGCTTTTTTTTTTTCAGATAAATATAAACTCCATGTGGAAAGTTTAACTTCTGAAGCAAAACAATGGAATCTTCCCATTCCTGAAGTTTTAATTTATATTAACCATGAACCATATTTATTCATAAACTATATTCATCTAAAAGCATAAATATCCCCTTATATTATCCCTAAAGCATTTTCAAACCAAGTCAAACTATACTGGATTCAGTGAAGATATCCTCTATGTTTCTTAATTTCCCTTTGATTTGGGTTATATGAGGCTGCCATATTCAGTGGAACTCTGTACAAAGCTCAGAAATGTGGTGAGAGGCCTCATAGAATAAACATTGGAATTGGAGTAAAAAAAATTGGATTTTCTCAGGCTTTATTACTTATCACTTACTTGACTTTGAGTTTCTCTCTGTATGCTTCATTTCCCTCATCTATAAAATGAACTAGATGAATTCTAAGATTCTTCCAACTCTAGATACTATAATTCCATATTTGTTTTCAGCTTGATAAATCTTGGGATAGAAGTGCTGACTGACAGATGAGGGAAGGTCAAATAAAGAGGGAAGGAAATACATAGAATGTATTACTCAAGGCACTTGGATCAGAATGAGTTTAATGGGTTAAGTTCTGCTCTTGAAACTGTCATAGTCTTTTCAATAATTTATTTTATGGCCTTGGAAGATACTTGAACTTTTATGTATCTCAGTTTACCCATCTTAAAAAAAGAGGACTAAACTTGTCCTACCTATATTGCAAGGACATAGTAAAAATGTAATAAAAACATAGTTGTGAAAATATCCTTAAAGCCAATTGTTTATATTTATCATGTACTTAAAACACCCTTAGTGTGCTGCATGGTTTCATTTTCTTTATTCTTTATATATGGAAAAAGTTCATAATACATAAAAATTTATTAGATTTATATTAACAAAAATCCCAATTAATTAAAAGGCAAAACCAAAAAACACTAATAATTTCTTTCTCAAACTGCTTTGACAATCAATTTGCTTTTGTGGCAATAAAAAGACGAACTAGATATATTGCAATTAAACCGTTATCTTAAAAATGAGCAGATTTCCCTCTATGTGCCATAGTATTAATCTGTTCAATGGTATGGCCTCAATAAGTTAATACTATTGGGTGTTCCCCTTGCCCCCTCACTATCCCTGCAGGCATGGCTATATCTGCAACACGTATACAACGATGAAATAGTTTTAGTGCAAAGAAAAGTAAATGAGATTGGTATGGAACAATGTCAATTTTATTATATATGAAAGCATGAAGACTGAAGTTACTTCTTCCATTCCCACCTTCTTTCTTTGCCAGCTAAATAAGTGTGAGTGGAGTCTTTCTGTCATCATCTTGAATATTATATGCCTTTATTTACATTGAGTCAAAATCTCCCTTCCAAGAATTATTCACCTCTACAACTAATTATTTCAGAGTTTTTGCTTTAGGGCCCAGGGAATGGTTAATAAATTGGAAGTTTGGAACTGGACAGAATTTGAGGTCACCCAGTCCCATTTCCTCATTTTAAGGTTGAAACACTGAGAATGAGAAAGGGTAAATGGTTTGCCCAATATATGAAATGAGTCAGAGGAATCAATGGGACTAGAAGCCAAGCCTTCTGATTACCAATCAAAGATTATAGGCTTCTGTCCCATTTCCCCCACTTTCTGGGATCTGGGGGAGGGGAGAGGTAATAACTATATATAAACAACATGATAAAACAATAGTAATAGTCGATATTTATATAGACAATATGCAATATTTATGGATTCAAATTACTTTGAAATCTATCATCATATTTTATGAGAATCCTGTCATACATTATAGTGTTATTATTCTCATAAAATCGAATCTTAAAGAAATATTGTGATTTGCCTGAAATCATAAAGCTAGTTTAGTGGCCAAATTTGTTCTTAAACTGAGATCTTAAATTTCTAAATTGCTTGGCTTTTTCTTAAGATTGTAGTATATTAGGTCTAGAAGGAAGCTTAACAGTTAATTAGTCCAACTTCATAACTTTACAGATGAGGAAACTGAGGATCAGAGATCTAAATGACTTACCCAAAGATCACCCAGTATGTAAATGACTAAACTGAAATTCAAACTATACACTTAAATCAAATCAGAAACTGTTTCTACTGCACTAAAAGTGACTTCTTAGGTCTCATTTTACCAACTGATGTTGTGTAGGAAGGATTTTGGATGATGTGAAGACATGTTTCAATCCATGGAGATATGATCACTATCTTTAAGGATTTGAAGGGCAATCATATGAATGAGGGATTATGCTTGTTCTGCTTGACCCCAGAGGGCAAAAGAAAGATTAAGAGGTAGAAATTACAAAGAGACAGTTTTAATTTGATGGTTGATAGTCATTAATCAAGAATGAGCTACTTGGAGCCTTTTGTGGTCCACCATCTACTCAAATCTCCATTTATACTGTATCTCACCCCCACCAAAGGTCAAATATTTGCATATGACATCAATTTCTTTTTTAAAAATTTTTTTCCAGAACTACCATGCCTTATACTTTCAGTCAAGGGTCTTCACGCTATCTTCTGAGTTAAATGCTTAAAGACTTTTTTTTAAAATAATATTTTAATTTTTTTAATCACATATTAACACGATTTTTAACATTCACTTTTAAAAAATGTTTTTCTTTAATTAAAGTTTTTTTTATTTACAAAATACATGCATGAGTAATTTTTCAATATTGACTCTTACAAAAATTTCTGTTCCAAATTTTTCCCTCCTCCTCCCCTTCCCTAGATGGCAGGTAGTCCAATACATGTTAAATATGTTAAGATATATGATAAATCCAATATATTATATATATTTATATAGTTTTCTTGCTGCACAAGAAAAATCGGATCTAGAAAGAAAAAAAAAACCTGAGAAGGAAAACAAAATACGAGCAGACATCAACAGAAAGAGTAAAAATGCTATTAACATTCACTTTTAAAAAAATTTTGAGTTTCAAATTTTCTCACTTCCCTTTCTCCTCCTAAAATGTTAAGCACTTTGAAACAGGTTATATATATACATATACATATATACATACATATATATGCAATAATGTAAACATTTCCACATTAGTCATGTTGTGAAAGAAGAAACAGAACAAAAGGGAAAAAATGAAAAAAAATAAGGAAAGTGAGAGTAGTATACTCTCTACATTCATACTACATCAGTTCTTTCCCTGGATATAGATAACATTTTCTGTCATGAATTGTCTTGGATCAATGTATTGCTGAGAAGAGCTAAGTCTATCATACATCATCACACAATGTTGCTGTTACTATGTACAGTGTTCTTTTGTTGACATGGAAAGCTTTAACAGTCACAATTTTTCTGAGTTTTCCCTTTTCCTGGGAGGGATTCCCCCCTTCTATCCATTCAGCCATTCAGTATCTTTTTTTTTTTTAATCTTTGAAACATAGATGGCAGAATTTGGAGATATCTTTTCCACAGTATGCCCCCCTTCTTTCCCCCCACCCCCATAGCTTTCTTTCCCAATCAAGTACAGTAACCTCTATCTTCTTGATTGCTTTATCTTGGATCTAGCAGGTGACAAGAGCACTATGACAGACAATTCTCCAGCCCTCCCCACCCATTCTGTTTTATTCATCAGTGCTAAGGAGGGATCTTGGATGCTGGTGATCCTTAACTCAAGAATTAATTGGTTGAATTTGAGCTAGCCTCCTTGATGGCCTAGGGGATTGCTTTTGAGTATTCAATCAGTTTGTGGGAAAGCAGAGAAAAGATCTTTTCTTCAATGCAGGCCAGAGTTGCTTCCCTGCTTCAAGAAGGAGAAATTACATTTAACACTGGGGCTAGAAGAGGCCTTCCTGATCATTTAAACTAGCCCTATTACTTAACAGATAAGGCTCAGAAAGAAGAGACTTGCCAAATTTCTTCTTCTTCTTCTTCCTCTTCTTCCTCTTCCTCTTCTTCTTCCTCCTCCTCCTCCTCCTCCTCTTCCTTCTTTTCCTCTTCCTCCTCCTCCTCATCTTCTTCTTCTTCCTCTTCTTCTTCTTCCTCTTCTTCTTCTTCTTCTTCTTCTTCTTCTTCTTCTTCTTCTTCTTC
>JAJPUD010013368.1:23114-44727 GCA_023553655.1 Myrmecobius fasciatus
CTTCTTCTTCTTCTTCTTCTTCTTCTTCTTCTTCTTCTTCTTCTTCTCCCTCTTCTTCTTTCTCCTCTTCTCTTTTTTCCTCTTTTCTTTTTTTTATTCTGCTTCTTGCTTTTGCTTCTGCTTCTTTCTTCTCTCTCTCTCTATCTCTGTTTCTGTTTCTGTCTGTCTCTCTCTCTCTCTCTGACTCCACCTCTCATTTTTCAGAATAACTAATGTTTGTTTGGCTGTAGAGTCTAATAAATATGTCTCCTGATAGACTAAATCAGTAAATTGTCCATTAAACTGCATAGTACAATTTGTTTTCTTCCAAAAAGGAGTTTAGGTCAAACTTTGCTTATGTGACAGCAATCTCATTAAGGATACTTTCATTGTGTTCCTATGCTTAATGGAAATAGCAAAATTCCATAAATATGCCAACAATATGTCTTTGATATGAGTCTTTGTTCATATTTTTCCTCTCTTCTAAAAGCAGAATTCTTCCACATACAAATCCAATTATTTAAGGCTTCATTTGGGTGAATTCTAGTTAACTGAGGTTTTCCTATACAATGAATAATTTCTGGAAAGATGATGGTTAGGTTCTTTTCTTTGATCATATCTTTCAAGCAGACTAATATTTTTAAATTATCTCTCCTGTATCTATTTTCCAGATTAGTTGTTTTTTCAATGAGATATTTCACATTATTTTCTATTTTTTCATTCTTTTGGTATTGTTTTATTGTTTCTTTATTTCTCATATAGTCATTTCCATTTGCGCAATTCTAATTTTTAAGGAATTAATTTCCTCAGTGAGTTTTTGTACCTCCTTTCCCATTTGGCTAATTTTGTTTTTCAAGGTGTTCTTCTTATTTATTAGCTTTTTGTATTTCCTTTTGCATCACTAATTTCTCTCCCCACTTTTTTCTCTCTCTTAGTTAATTTTCAAAATCTCTTTTGAGATTTTCCATGGCCTGAGACATTCTTATTTTTCTTGGAGGTTTTGGATGGAGGAGTTTTGACTTTCTCATCTTCTTCTGAATGTGTGTTTTGATCTTTTTTTATCACCTGTAATTTTCTATGGTCATCTTTTCCTGTTTGCTCATTTCCTCAGACTATTATTTGACTTTTAACTTTTTTTGTTAAAGTAGGGTTCTGTTTCCAGGGTGGAGGTTGTAATGTCCCAAGCTTCAGACATTTTATGCAATTCTTTTTGGAGTTACATTTTCAGGTGTCCCAATTTTGTTTAGAATCATTTTTAGAGGAAGTTGGAGCAGTTTGGGGAAAAGCTTGGGAGAGTTCCTGTCTTTACCTCACCATCTTGGCTCTACCTTCCTTATACAATGAATAAGCACTGCTAGTAACTATTTTTGATTTGATTCCCAATATGTGCCCTATAAGTTTTGAATGGTCATTTTGAGATGATTAAGAAAAGTTAGTGAGAAAAAGTAAGTCTTGGATGGGATGCCATAGCCCCCCTTCTTGTCTCTGGGAATGGGGAACTCCCTAATATAGATAGTTGTTATGAGGATTAAATGAAATAATGCGTATAAAATACTCCATAGCCCTTAAGGAGCTATGTAAGAACTTGTTTTTTTTTTTTTTTTAATTTTTGTTATTTCCAATATGGCTTTAGCCTTACCTCTCTTCCTTCTACCTCATGTATCCCATTCTCCAGTCAAATTAGATGCCTTATCACATCTAACTATTAAAAAATTCTACTTATCCTTCATGGAGCAACTGAAATTCTTCCTCTGTCTACAAGCCTTCTCTAATTCCTTTAGAGGACCAGAAGAAAACTCTTCCTTCCTATTATTGTATCATCTGGTTTGTATCTTTTTATAAATTCATCACATTTTACTTTTCATTATTGCTATTTTTATTATTGTTATTTGATATGTCTTATTTCTCCTACTAAATGGCAAGCTCTTTGAAGGCAGGGTCTCCATTCATCTTTTTTTTTTCCTATAAAACTTCATATATATGATATTTAATGAAAGGATGAATATGTGAAAACAAGAACCATTGAATTTCAAATTTTCTGGTGCTGCCTCAGTACTGTAGGAGCTCTGGAGGCAAAATGAGGTTGCTGTGGTCAGAAAAGATTTTGTGAAAATAAGCTGACTCCAAGAGAGATAGGAAAGGAGAGGGTATTTAAAATGAATGAAAATATATGTATTAAGTGCTTATATCTTCAACACTATGCTAAGTGTTGGAGATATAATTTGTAGATGAGGAAGCTGAGGCTTAGAAAGGTTAACTCACCTGGATAGAGCCTAAACCTGATTTAACACAGCTTATAGGATTGTAAGATTTTAGACTTTGGTTTGAAAAGGACCTTAGAGGGTATCTAGTCCACTCCCTTAATTTTAGAGTTGAGGAAACACTCTGGTGTTTTAAGTGATTTGTCTGGGATCACATAGTTAATAGGGAAGAGAAACACCATTTGAATTTAGGTCTTAGAAGCAATATTTTATAAAGTTTCTTTCCAACTTAAATATGCCATAAATCTCTCATGGTGATGATGATGATGATCTTCTGACCACTTTCATCTGGGGATGAGCCAGATAAAGAGACCAGAAAACTTGATTTTAGCTGCTTATTAGTATGTGACAGAGTAAGCAGAGAACTACCTGTAGTCAGGATGACTTGGGTTTGAGTCTTGCTCCTGACACAAATTGGCTATTTGATCCTGGGCAAGTCACTTAATGACTCAGGGCTTTAGGTAATTCTCTGAGACTACAAGTTGTACTGGTAGAGAGAGTTTTCTTACCCAGAGTTCTCTGTACCAGTGAAAGTGTCTGATCTAGGCTCTATCCTGGTTAGCTTTACTGAACACATTAATAATGAACAGAAAAGAAAGATGCAGCTAGAAAATTAGGTAATAAAAAACAAAATCTATTGATAAAATTATTTTTTAAAAAAGAGATTGATCTTTCATGATTCTCTTTTTTCTCTAGTTCTTTGTCTAGATCTCTCTTTTGTAATGATTTCATCCTCCTTCATTATATGGGTGCAATGGTTTCATCCTCCATTATATATCTTATTATTCCATAAGCACCTTGAAGGCAAGGGCTGTATAATTTTTTATTCTATTTCTCTAGTGCTGTACATAAAGCCTTGCATATAGGAGATACTAAATTATTATTATTTTTTAATTGAATTGCATTTTCATTGAGCCAAGTCATTGGATATGACCCCTCAGTGAGTGAGGTGGGCCATATTATAGGAAAGGGATTAGGCTGGATAGGTTAATTGGGCTGGTAGGGTCCAACTGTAGAAAGCCAGTCAGGAGTTTTGAGAATCCCTTTCCCTGCTCCCTGCTTCCACTTTAGAGTTAAAAACTCATTCCAGACTCTTTCAGGAAAGGACTAGGACACTGAGTAGAACTTTCTTGGACAAGTTTATGTGATGCCCAGACAACATCATTCCAGTGGTAATGTTTAGATACAGAAATGCTACATTGCTTTGGAAACCAACTTTGCCTGTGGGTTCTAGGAGGACTTCACTGCTAGTGCTTGATAATCCCAGGTTCTTCTGGATTTTTAGTAAGTGAAATACTTTATCTCTTGATAGAATCTCCCATTACAACTTCACTTTTGACCTAGGATGTGATTCTTCTCCTAGAGTCCTTAACCACATTTTTCACAGTATGATCCATGGGAGGCTAAATGTCGACTAATCTCAGAGAAACCTGATGAGAAGTTTTGAGGAAAGATTACCCCTAATTAGTTTCAATCACTGCCATAAGAGTTTAGTGGTCAGAGTTCTGGACCATTGCTAGCTTTCTACAAATCTACAAATATATATCAGCCACCATAATGTTTTATGTCTATAGCTCAAGGTCACTAAAATCAGAGAAAAGTTCAGCTTTCAAATTGATTTTCCAGTCTCTGTTGACCTTGTAGAATATAAATTCCATTCAATAGGATTTAAGATATGGTCTATGGTACTGAGGGTGAGGGACACTATTCTGAAGCAAAGAAAATATGATCCCTGCTGATGGAGAACTTCCTAGGGGACAATATTTTTCAGAGAATTCTAAAGCAGGACTATGTTATAATATGATATGGTAGAAAAAAATTCTGGTTTTAGAATCTAAAGACCTACATTTAAATCCTGGCTCTCCCATTTAACTTTGTGATTTTGGTCCAGTGACAATATAGGCCTCAGTTTTCTCATCTGTCTAAGAAGGAGGTTGTATTAAAAACCTGTAAGGCCCCTTCCAATTCTAGATCTGACTGACTTTGCTTTGTCACCTGGACAAGTTCCTCTTTGAGTCTTAGTTTACTCCTCTGTAAAATGGCTCCCAAAAGTTCCTTCCAATCATGAACTTGATTAAGAAGCATTTTTCTTTCCTAGTTTGGTGATCTGAGTGACATTGGCAAAGTTAGAAATGTGTCCCACCTCCCAATTAATAATAATGCTAATTGTAATAATAATAGGTAGCATTTATGTAGTACCTATGGTTTGCAAGCACTTAGCTAAAAATTTTATATTCACAATAACCCTGGGAGGTAGTTGCTATTATTATCTCTGTTTTACAGGTAAAACCAAGGCAAACGGAGATTGGCAAAATGAAATAGCTCAAAAATCTGAGATTGGATTTGAGCTCCTCTTTCTTGACTTCAAGCCCAGTGTATCATCCATTTCATCATCTAAGCTACCTACAGGAAGCCATTCTGTGGCCCTTGGTCTTCATTTTTCATTTCAATGAATTTACAATGCAGATAGAGGAAAATCCTTTCTATATTTGTTTTAGATGAGGAAATCATTGGTATTACTCAGAGATGATTTGGAAAGAGAACTTTCTTTCCTCTGATAACATAAAACAAGAGTTTTAATTAGACTGAGAATAGAAATTGTAAGGAATTGTAAGGAATGTTTTGAAGAGTTTCACAGACTTAGCAATGTCTACATTTCACTTGAAAAGAGAATGGAATCCATTGTTAAATATACTTTGCTTTGTTTAATTTTTTTTTTTAACTGAGAAGAAGGAAGGAGTTATTTTTCCTGCCTTTTTCTTGAGGGCGAGGGATATGTAGTTCTTGAATTCGTATTTCCAGTTCTGAAAATCTCTGGCTTTTTGTACCTCTTCTCATAAATGAGTTGAAGCTTACCTTTAAGTGATTCCCAATGGCAGGATCAGATCACATGATTCTCTATTTGAGGGGTTAAGGGAAGAGACAGTAAGGCATGGATAACCCAAATAACTTAGTTCTGATCTGCTTTACTGCCAGTTTTCTGAGGTGGGGTTGAGTGGGGGAAGCAGTGGAAGACAAGAAAAAAAATCAACACAGAGATTTGGGGAAGAGAAAGTGAGCATTTTTGTGAGTGTTCACAATTTGGATAATTTAGCAGTTAAATTTGCTGTTTAAAGAGATCCTCAGGTAGATTCTTTTGTAAGTGAATGTATATCCTTCCTTTCTGATTTCTCAGCCATGTAATCAGATGCTCAAAATATATCAATGATTCTTTGATTTCATTGATGCTCCCCAATGATGCAAACAGCACCCCATTTATTCCCATCTTTCTTGCTTGCTTCTTGTCCATGAGCCTCCATGAATTTGAAATAGCACAACACAACTTGTTGAGAGACTTCCCTGATTTTTTTGCCCTTGTAAGGATACTAATGGAATAAATGGCCACTGCCCTGCTTAGCCTTCCTCCTTCTTTATAGTCAGATCATCTTTTTCACTTGTACATTTCATTAATGTCATCCTTTATTCTGACCTAAGTTGGCAGCATTTTGGATAGCAGAACAAACATTGAATTGGGAATCACTTGACCTGAGTTTGAATTCTCAATCTGTTGTTACAGATGGGATTATGGGCAAGTTACTTTGATCTCTCTCGGTTTTAATTTCTTTATCTCTAAACTAAGGGTGTTAAATTGAATGTTTTCTCATCTTGTTAATTGTTTCCATAACTTCTCTCACATCTGTTTCCATCTCTATACTTACTTAGCTACCATCAGATTCAGGCCCTCATCACTTCTTATCTAGATATTGTAATAACTTCTTTGCTTATCTTTTTCACAGCTGCTACAATGATATTCTTAAAGCATGTCACTCCCTTGCTCAATAACCTTCAAAAGCTCTCAACTTTTGCATAAAGTACATTTTATCTATTTATTACTTATTCATAATTTTAAGCCTTTAATACCCTGAGTTTCAATCTAACTTTACAAGTTTGTAATGCATAGAATGGTTCAGTAAGACTTGCCTATTTGTTCCTCAGAGGCAATATTTCACCTCCTTTCTTCATGCTTTTTTATAAGCAGCCTGTCTCCCTTCTGAGCTCCATCTTTCAGAATTTCCACCTTCCTTCAGATCTCAGCAAAAATATTAGATGTGAAGCCTTACCAATCTTCTGCCTGCTGGTGCCTTACTCCTAAAATTCTGTTTTGTATATGCTTTTACATATGTATTTCTCTGGTACCCTATTCTCCTTGAGGGCAGGAATTATTACATTCTTGTCTTTGTAATCCCAGCATTTAGCACAGGGCCTGGTTCCTAGTGAGCTCTTTATAAATGCTCATTAAAGGGCAGTTAGATAGAGATGGATGGAGCACCAACCCTGAATTCAGGAGGACCTGAGTTCAAATGTGATCTCAGACACTTAACACTTCTAGCTGTGTGACCCTGGGCAAATCACATTGCCTCAACACCACCACCACCACCACCACCACCACCACCACAACAACAGCAACAAAGCTTATTAATCGACTATGTGATCTCCAAGGTACTTTCTAGTCTCTGTTTCCTATGAAGTGGTTTTGGTTAAAGTGACAGTGATCTTTTAAATATTTTCATTGATCATCATGGATCGTGAAATTCACATCCACGCAGTTATAGAATGTTCATGCTAAACACACCATCTTTCTCTACCAACAACAAAAACAATAACAATAATTTATTTATATAATACGTTGAATGTTACAAAATATTTTTCTTATAGCAATCTTGTGGGATTGTTAGTGAAAATATTATTCCCATTTTGTAGATGAGGAAACTGAAGCTCATTGGGATGAATTTATTTGTTTTTTTTTATAGCATCAAGATTTTTTTTTTTTTATGAATTTATTTGTTCAGACTCACACAGACAATGTCGGAACCAGAAGGAGTTCACACCTTTTCTGACTCCAAATCTAGTCTCCTTGCCATTAAACTACAGAATCTCAGAATTGGAAGAGACTTCAAAGATCATATAACTCATAAAAAGCAACATTATCTTTAATAAACGATCATTTAATCTTCATTTTAAGATTCCCTGTAATGGAGAATTTATATCATCTTTAGATACTCCATTGTATTTTTGGATACCTGGAATTATTAGGAAGTTTTCCCTCAGACTGAGTTTAATCTTCCTTTGTTCAACTTTCACCTGCAACTCTCAGTTTTGCCCTCTGGGGCCAAACAGATCAAATCCAATCCCTTTTTCTCTGTATCATCCCTTCAAACACTTAAATGAAGCTCTCAAGTTCCTCTAAATCTCTTCTTTAGTTTTATAATCCCCAGATCCTTAAATTATTCCTCTTCCAATATATCAATATTGAATTTGTTCTTCTCTAGATGGGCCACAGCTGGTCAGTGTTTACATGTGCTACAAGCCAGAGTCCACAGAGACCAAAAGCAAGACCCCAGACCCAAATCAGAAATCTTGGAAGGAGAAAGAGAGTTTAAGACCTTAAAGAGAAGAACAAAAATGATTATGTAGTAATACAATGACAAGATTTAGGGATTATCATAGATAATGGGATTATTATAGATAATAAATGTGGAGTTGTTGAGAGCTCAAAGAGCATCTAATCTAACCCACTTGCAAGTGATTTGAACTCACATCATCTGACCCTAAATCCAATGCCTGTTCTTCTGTATCATGGAGAAAACCTTAAGAAACTATGAGCCTCCTAATCAATTCCTTTGTTTGCTTTTCTCTCTGAAAACCATTTTATTTTTGGGCAAATTAGTAAAATATTTTGGGTAACAATGTGAGTTCTATTACTGAGGTAGATGCTTGAATATAATATTTCAGCCCACAATAAATATTTTTCTCTATGTATTTTTGGTAAATATTTACAACTGTTTAAACATTGCTTAAATGTTAGCGTTTATTTTCTTCATTATTGTGGCCATGTTCTTCCAGACTTTTATGAGTGTTGGAGAACTCTAGCTTCCAAAATTTCAGAGTCGATAACATCCTCAGATGAAGTTATTACATTACTTTTTGTTGTCTTGGTCCTTCGGTGTGTGTCATTTTTTTCTTTGGGGGAATTTATTTCTCTCTTCCCTCCTCTAAGCAGTAGAATGATTCTTTTGGGCCAACACTATGTCTCTGGTTTTCCATTGGGTGTCTGCTGATTTTGGGATTGCTGTTGGTTTCAGCTACTCAGCCTCTTCAGGGCCTTTTGCTTCTTTCTGCTACTATCTGCTGAGGTATAACAGCTAATAAGCTTCTTGGTAAGGGAGATTGTAAAGCATAGAGTTATAAACTATTGTTTTTATACATACATCAAGCAAAACTCAGTGGAAACTTTGCACTAATATTATATTCTCTTTAAACTATCCTTTTCATGATGTTGAAGTCTATGGCTCCAACCAGCTATTTGACTTAGAGTTAGAAAATTGCCTTTCACTTCCATAATATCCCTGAATTTCAGTCTATGTTCCTTAAATCACATTTGAGTACTTCACACATCAAAATGTTTTACAAACTATTTAGGCCTTGTGCTCAAGAGACTTCCCAGCTCCCATAATTATTCCTAATCATCATCTCCATGCACCTAAGAAAAAGAGCAAAATAATCTATATGAAGCCAGCAGGACTATTTCTTATCTTAATCCTACATTCCTACCTTTATTATGCTTATTTTGCCAACAACAGAATCACTGATTTTGTTGGCATGAACATTTGATAATCTCCTTATAATAAGGAGATGTAAACAAAAAGTCAATAACAGTGACTGAATACTATTGGTGAGTTTGTGGCAATCTATGTCAGCTAACACAGATTTCTTTGTGCAGCCTCCTGAAGAGTGCTAGTTACAGAGTCAAAAGACCTGGATTTGAATATAGGTTTTGGACTCTGGGCCTTGATTTATTCATCTGTAAACTAGAAATAATAATACCTGTTTATCTGATAGAATCATTATGAAAGAAACACTCTGTAAATCTTAAAAGGCTATAGCAATATGTGAAATACCACTCATCAAATTTGAGTTGTTCTTGTTCCTTGATGTTTACTGTCACTGGTATGATTATGATGTATTAATTATGATTATCTTAACCATAAAAATCAATTATGATTATTTTAATCATAATTATGATGCATTAATCATGGTCATTTTACATTAGCATAATTAATTATGATGTATTGATCTTTCTGGGATCTTGATTGCTTCATCTAAAAAATGCAGGACTTGGACTAAATGATCTGAAAAGTCTCCTCCATCTCTGATATTCTAGTAGTTTGGGAATATTGGAACCAAATCCTTGTTTTTTTGTAGCTTGGGGATGGATATAATCTCAGGAGGTGGAGACTTCTACCTTTCCCCAGGGATTGCATATGATGTGTGAACAGTGACTGTCTCTGTGTTGAAATAAAAGATGAACACTATGTCCACTTGGATTCCTTTGCAGGGAGGGATGTCAGAAGTGTCATTACCGGAGGAGAAAGAGATTGGAAATATATCTTAGATTTAATAAGAGATATTTGTAGGATTTTGTCCTGCATTTCTTTGCCTCCTGGGATCTGCTGCCTGTGCAGATGAGTACATGTGTGAAGGCACACAAGCTAGGAAGAGGAAGTTGCAGCTGCTAGTGTGTTAATTTTCAAATTAAACTGAGGTTACTTTTCAGCCTTTAACTTTTAAGAGAATTATCAAACTCTTGGTTTTGAAGAGAGGAAAGGTTAATATATTTTAAGGACTGTCATCTGATAACTAAAATATTTTTCATGTAGCCTCTTCAAAGTAATCCCATATAATAATATTAATAATGGTTATTATTAATATTGTTATTAACAAGCCTATCTTAGCCAAGTTGTACATCTAACCAAAGAATTATTCTGGATTCTATGAGTGGAAAACTATGTAATACTTTAAGGAGTGATTAAGAAGGTTGTGATCAACTGGAAAAAAATTCTTTGTGTCAAATATTTTTTATTAAGGTTCTTATATATAAGATATATAGACAACTAGCAGAAATATATGACCAAAAGCCACTCTTCTGTGTATAAGTGGACAAAAGATGTGAGCAGTTTTCCAAAAAAAAGTTTCAAAATATTAAAAACCACATGCCAGAATGCTTCAAATTGCTAATAAGAGAAACGAAAATAAGACAACCCTGATATTTCATCTTCTTGCTGCTGCTGTTAAGTTATTTTAGGAATGTGTAGCTCTTCATGACTCTATTTGAGATTTTCATGGCAAAGATATTAGAATAATTTGTCATTTCCTTCTCCAGCTCATTTTGTAGCTGAGAAAACTGAGGCAACCTGGGTTACGTGACTTGTCTAGGGCCACGCAGCTAGCAAGTGTCTTGAGTCCAGATTTAAACTCATGAAGATGAGTCTTCCCTATTCCAAGTCCAGTACTCTTATCCTCTGCCCCATTTAAATATTTTATCTCACACCCAGTAAATTGACAAAAATGATGAAAGATGGTTATAGTCAATGTTGGGGTGTTTTTTTTTTTTTTTTTTAGAAAAACTGACAAACAGAAACAGAACATTTATACTATACATTAATATTATAAAAATAAATAATTTTGAGGATTTACACAAAGTAATGAAGAATGAAATGAGCAGAATCCAGAGTACAATTTATATGACAACATTATGGTAAAAACAAACCATTCTGAAAGCTACAAGTGCTGTATTGATACAATAACAATTCTCTATTATGGGGAAGTGATAATTGTAGGTTGTAGAGAGACACAAATATTTTTGTATATAGCCATTACATTTGTTGTGTACAATTGTATACAGCTACATTTTGATTGATTTTGCATATTTATTGCAAGAAATTGTCTTTCTTTTCTCTTTTTTAGAAAATGAAGTGAGTAGGTAGGAGGAGAAAATAGATTTATTATTAAAAATATGAGAAGTAGATATTGCTAGAGACTGCTAATGTTATACAAACTTTCAGCTAAGGCCATGAGACCTTTAATGAAGTGAGAGTAATCTGTAAGTGTAATGTAACACAAAATGCATTAATATAACTAAAAATATAAAAAAGAAAGACATTACTGCCTTGTTTGTGGAGCTATAAATTGATTCAATCATTCTGGTAAGCAATTTAGAGTTGTGGAAAGCAAATAATTATAATGTCCATACTCTTTGACTCAGATTCCACTGATCAATATATAATCCAAGGAAGTAAAAGACAAAAAAAAAGACCCCATATTCACCAAAATATTTATAGCAACACTTTTTGTAGGAGCAAAGACCTGGAAACAAAGTAAATCCCCCATTGGTTAGGGAATGGCTAAACAAATTGTGGTCCAGGAATGCTATGGAATAATACTATTCTATAAGAAATTACAAACATCACTAAACAGAGTGAACTGATGTGAAGTGAAATAAGAACAAGGAAAATAATAAACATGTGACTATAACACTATAAATTGAAACAACAACAGTAATAAAACAATCAAGACTGAATGCTACAAAATTATAACAGTCAAGTTTAACTCCAAATAAGATATATGGAAAAACATTCTCTTACCCCCTTGCGTCTTTGAAGATGTAAGAGCCCATGAGTAAAAAAACTCTGCAAATAATGTGGGGTTTTTTGATAGGATGGAGATTGGTCTTGTCAAACTGTATGCTTTCCTCTCTTTCTTTTAAAAGTTTTTTTTTTTTATAATAAGAGACTGCTCTGTGGCAATGGGTAAATGGAAGGATATAGCAACACATGTAAATGATGTAAAATCAAAAGGCATCAACAAAAATTATATTTAAAAAGACTTTAAAGAATTTAGCATTTTATTGGCGAAATGATCCTCCTCTCTCCAAAGCCATAGGCAGCATGACTTATAAAGACTTGGCTTTATAGTGTGTCTTTGCCCTGTCTACACTCCTGGGGATTACCCAGTAAGTTGACATTTGGAACTCTTAAGAGTTTCCAGTCTTAATATTGCCACAAGTGGCCAGGGATCTGTTTATCTTGTTTATCCAACTCCTTTTCTTTTTCTGACTAGATTTTTTTTAAAGGGGATTGTCTATTAGTATAGTAGAGAGGAAGGAAAGAAAAGAAAGGAAAAATTGTCTTCTATGTGCCAAACACCTTGCCAATAATACTTTGATTGTAACAGCTATAAGAGGTAGGATTCCAATTTTATAGTTGAAAAGCCTGAAGCAGCTAGAGATTGGGTGGTTTTCTCAGTCATATAGATAGTGTCTGAGGTGGGATTTGAGTTCTGGTCTTTTTTTACTAGAGGCCAAGAGCTCAGCCTCTGTACCACCTAGCTACTTTTAAAAGCATTGGATTTGGAGTAAGATAGCTTGGAGTTCAATCCCAGGTCTGCTACTTCCTAGATAACTTCAACAAGTTATTTATTCTCTATTAGTCTTAGTTTTCACATCATAAAACGAGAATTGGGCTGAATTAAATGGAATTAACAAATATTTATTGATATTCACTTATTTAATTGTATCATTAATGATAATATGTAATATATGATATATGATCATATTAATAGTTAATTAGTAGTTGCTAGTGCAGGGTCCTGTGCTTTCTGTTAGGAAATATGAAAAATAGCAACAACAAAAAAGCATGGGAGCTAGAAGATACTTGTAAAGTTCATCTGTTCTATCCCTATCATTTTAGAAATGAGGAAGTTGAGGGCCAGTGAAATGAAATGAATTACTCAAGGTGATATAACTAGTAAATAGCAAAGTTGGGATTTAAATTGAGATCATCTGACTCCAAGCCTAGCAACCTTTTCTACTGTGCCATACTATCAAGGTCTCTGTTTTCAGGGAATTTATGTTCTATGAAAGGGGAAGTGCATATCATGTAAACATAAATAAATACAAGATAAATTAGAGAAAGAGAGAATACTTAACAAGAGTTCTAAGAGGCAGAGTTGAGGATAAGAAATGTTCCTGAGATGGTGGACATCCCAGGTAAATGATCAAAGGAAAAAAGTCTTTAAGAGGAAAAGGATGGGGTCAGTATTATAAGTGGAGGGATTATTCTTGATAACACGATGTCCCTCTTCACCAGAGACTGCAAAAAAAGGGGGAAGAACAGAAATGACAGAGAGGGGTTTGGGGGTAGGAAAAATGAAGGATTTCAGAGGAGGTCCTTTCCAGCTCTAAATCAATAAATTGCCCACTAATAAAGATCAACTCCAGGCTAGTTTTACCAAGAAAGCTATTTTTTGGGGGACTATTTTAGTGTTGATGGACTGGCCTCTCCCTACTTCCAATTATGGAGAGGTAGCATGTTGTCATGGAAAGTCTGACGAAATAGGATTGGATTCAAAGTCCAGCTTGAAAGCTTATTATATGACCTTGAACAAATCATTCAAACTCTTAAGTTTTCCCATTTAAAATTGGATTAACATTACTTACATTACCAATCCCAGAGAGCTCTTGTGAGCAAAATGCTTTCCAAACTTATTTTTTAGAAGTGTAAATTATGAATAAAAATCTATAAATTATTATATATCATTATAGCACTTGTCAACTGTATCATAAAATCTGGTACCTAATCCTATTGTGTTTTGTGTTATTTTATTGTTTCATGTGTGTTAGAATTTGTTTCCAAGAATTCCAGAGGTGAAAAAGATAGAATGAATAATGCTTACTTTGGAGTCAGGAAGACCTGAGTTCTAATCCTGCCTCAGATACCTCTTAAGTGACCCTGAGCAAATTGCATTCTCTTAGACTCAGTTTCTTTATATATAAAATACAAATAATAATAGCATTTAACACAGACAGTTGTAGGATCAATTATATATATATACGTGTGTGTATATATATATAATATATATATATATACATATGTACAAAAAAGTGTGTGTGTGTGTGTACTTGTCACATAGTAGGCGCTTAATAAATGTTTATTGAGTGTTGACTTTTATGACCAAAAGTCATTCTGAAACCTGCCTGATAAAGTGATTAGCCTTCAGTATAAGACTATAAGGCACGGGAAATTTATTAACTCTGAAATCAATTTATTCAGATTTTATGATTGTTTTTGGAATTTTATTTCCTCAATTAGAATACAAATATTTTGGAATTCAAGGCCCTTTACATTAGATTCCATTCTACTTTTGTATCCTTCTAATTCATTTTTCCTTTGCACAATTCATCCAAACCTGCCCAAATGGACTGTCTCAAGTCTTCTGAGAATGTCCATGTGATTTTTCTTTTGGACCTCTGTTCCTGTCATTCCTATACTTGGAATTCCTTCTTGCCTTCCTTTTTATCCTTTGAAATCATATTAAATTCAAGTGTTACCTTCTTGACATGTTTCTTTGGTCCCCTAGTTTATAAAATATATGCCCCTTATTTATAGAAATCAGGGTTGCACAAGGCAGAATGTGGTTAAGTGACATATCTTATCTTCCCTATCAGAGTGAGCTTCCCAATATATGACTGTGTCATTGACCTTTTTATCCCATTAGCTTTTTTGTACAAAGCCTTCTGGATAGTAGAATCTGATAAATCTTTGTTCAATTGTAAATTCCATTAGATTTTCCATGACACTATGCTCGGCTTTCCTCCTATTTTTCTGATCTTTCACAGTTTTTTGGGATCTTCATCTAAATTTCATCCAATAATTATGGTTATCCCCCAAGTCTTTGTTTTGGGCCTCATCCCCTTCTCCTCTGTACAAATTTACTTGGTTATCTATCTCATTGGCTCCCATGCATTCTGTTATCATATTTATGCAGATGAACCTCAGTTCTATTTATCTGGCTCTAATCTTTCTGGTTATCTGTCTATCATCTCAAACTGGCTATTGGTCATTTCATACTGGATGCCCAGTAGATACTGTAAACACAACTTGTTCAGAACAGAACTTCTCACCCCTCCACAAACAATTCCTTTTCCCCAACTTTCCTCTTACTGCCAAGAGTGCCGCCATTCTTCCAAATTCCTACTCTTACAACTGATTGTCAGCTTTGATTTTCTATACTCTTTTATCCCTCGTATCCAATTTGTTGCCATCAAAACATCTCTTATATACTTCTCTCCTTGACTTTTTTTCACATTGTTTCCACTTAGGTGCAAGCTCTCACTGTTTTGAGTGAAGACTGTTTACAATTACCTTTTATTTTGCCTCCTTGCCTCAAGTCTTAAAAATGATCAGAATGATCTTCCTTAAGCCAAAGTCTGAACATGTCACACTCACATTCCATAAATTATAATGACTATCTATTACCTTTTGGGCAGCTAGGTGGTTCAGTAAATAGTAGAGTATGGAAGACCTGAATTTAAATATGGTTTTGAACGCTAACTAGTTGTATGCCCCTGGGCAAGTAATTTGAAGTTACTCTGTCTGTTTCTTCAATTGTAAAATGAAACACCTACTTTATAGCATTTTGTGAGGATTAAATGAGATAATATTGGTATAGTTTTTTATTTATTTTTTTTTTAATTAAAAGCTTTTTATTTACAGTACACATAAGTGATTTTTCTACATTGACCTTTGCAAAACTTTTATTTTTTTGTTCCAAGCTTTTCCCCTCCGTCCCCCCACCCCGCAGCCCTAGAGGGCAGGTGACCGAATACATGCTAAATATGTTAAATTATATGACAAATCCAATATATGTATACATATATATTACATATACATATATATGTATAGAGATATATACATATCTATACAGTTATCTTACTGCTCAAGAAACATCAGATCTAGAAAGAGAGAAAAAACAAAACAAAACAAAACAACCTAAGAAGGAGAACAAAATGCATGGAAATATTCACAGAAAGCATGCTGTGTTGTGGTTCACAGTTCCCTCAGGGCTCTCTCTGGATGTATATGACTATCTTCATCACTGAACAATAGGAACTGGTTTGAATCACATCATTGTTGAAGAGAACCACGTCCATCAGAATTGATCATCGTAGTCTTGTTGCTGTGTATAATGTTCTCCTGCTTCTGCTGATTTCACTCAGCATCAGTTCATGCAAGTCTCTCCAGGCCTCTCTGAAATCATCCTGCTGGTTGTTTCTTACAGAACAATAATATTCTATAACATTCATATACCATAATTTATTCCGCCATTCTCCAATTGATGGGCATCCTTTCAATTTCCAGTTTCTTGCCACTACAAAAAGGGCTGCCACAAACATTTTTGCACATGTGGGATCCTTTCCCTCCTCTAAGATCTCTT
Source organism: Myrmecobius fasciatus (assembly GCA_023553655.1). Lineage (NCBI taxonomy): Eukaryota > Metazoa > Chordata > Mammalia > Dasyuromorphia > Myrmecobiidae > Myrmecobius > Myrmecobius fasciatus. The sequence continues at coordinate 39,446 of JAJPUD010013368.1, forward strand.
TGGGATATAGGCCCAGTAGAAAAACTGCTGGGTCAAATGGTATGCAAAAAAAAAATGATTGTTCAAGGTCACACAGGTAATAGATAGCAAAATCAGGATTTGAACTTAAGACTAGAGAGAGTTTCAAGGGTATCTAGAGTTATGATACTGAATATAGTTTTGGTGAAGGTGGCAAAATATCAGGTTATCTACATTGTCATTTTATGCAAATTGCCAGATTATATAATGGACTTTTCCATATTTTCTGTTCTAAGGCTAAGTAATAAATGACAATCCATACTAACTGGTTTTTTACTCTACTCCCTTTTTTCCTCACTGACCATTTAAATATTTCTATTGATTTTTTTTATTATTGGGAATGAGTGGTATTTCTCCCTCCAATACTGGATATTAAGAATTTAGAGTAATAGGACCATGGAAATAGAATCATAACATTATAGGAATTTAGAGTTAGAAGACACTTTACATAGCATCTAGCTTACTGATTTCATTTTATATAAAAAGAGAATCAAGATTCACAAAAGTAAAGATATTTACAAAAGTTTACATAGCTGGGTTTAGCAGAATCAGGAATTTGAAAGAAATTCTTCTGAATAATATACCTTTCCCATGATACCATATAGGTATCGGACACATGAAAATTTAGTAAGAAACTGGAGCTTGGGGAATCTCTAAATAGAGTGTCACTCTAAGTGCATTTATTTTGCTTAGATGACTTCAATATAGTAGGGAAAGGCAGTAAATTGACATTTCTGATTGGTTTTGTAAGCACAACAAATCCTTAACTTCTGCTTTCTCCCTCAGGTTTTGGCTTTAGCTCTTGCCAACATCTGGCAAATTCTAGTTCCTGGAAAATCCTCCTCTCTTTACTATGGTTCTGTGGTCAAAACTAAGCAGGATCACTTGTTATTGGTCCTGACATGATATAGCAGGCAAGCCCAAAGACGGCCCTAGTATTTCCAGTCTTAAAGTTGTGGGAGGAAATTGATTAGTTGATTCCTGATAGTAACAGGTACTTTCCCCTAAGGAGCCTTGCGCAATGTCAGTCCCAGACAGAGCACTTCAAGGTGTATTATGGCCTAGTAAAATTCACTGTAGTCTTTACTAGAAATTAAACAATGCCATAGTTCATCTGATTAAGAGCTCTACATATGGAATAAAGGAGTTCAACAGTTTTACATACTGGAAACAGCCCTGCATAGTAGTACATTGTGTACACAGTAGCCAAGTCCTTGGGCTGTTGAACTATATTTGTAGTTTTCATTTTTTTTTCCACTTGAAGTTTAGAAACAATAGAGACTGATTATAGGCAGACTCAAAGCTCATTGCCTACCAAAAGCTGTTTTATCTGTTTCTGCTCTAGTGTTCTGCTTTATATGATCATTAAAAAAAAAAGATTTTAACTGTGTTTGATACTGTACTAGGCATTGTGGATATAAATACGAACAACATAGAAAATAGTTCTTGCCCTTAAGGAGCCTATACAAATAAACACTAAAGAAGCAAGAAAAATGAAATATGTTTAAAGAAATTTCCATAAAAGGCAATATTAGTTAACTACAAATGTTTTCTCCTTCATTATCAATGAAAATACTTTTGAAGTCAAGCAGAATTGGTGCTTTCCACTTATTATAACAAATATACTATGAAGCAGCACTCAACAAAAAGGCACAGTGATCAGCCACATTATGTGTAACTTTATTGCCTTTTTGGAATACGTGTTTGCATTGCTATTGGTTAATATGACTCCATTTTTCCTGCTATAATGGAGAAAGGTGATAGGAGGAAATAGCAGAGGTGGTGGAAGTAGAAGATGACAGTAAAGAGATTAAGATATTCTTTTCTGTTTTTTTTTTCCTGACTTGATAATGTATCTTGTCCAACTTATAGTCTTTGCTTCAACTTACCGTTTGGAAAAAAAAAGAATCTATCCTGTTTCAGATACCTGAGGCCAATAATGGTCCTGCAAGTTGGGAAGAGTTTCCACTTTCTGAAATACAACTAATTGTTCTCAAGGACAGTATTAACTGCAATTAACTATAGACTAGGAACTGCTGACTTTTAAGTATACAGAAATTAGATGACATTTTAAAATCATTTTGTAAACCTTAAAGTAATATGAAAGTATTAACTTTTCATATTATAAGTAACTGGGAAATTGTTCATATTCAGAAATCAGTTTGCCTCACAAATCCTTCCTTCTTTGTGTGACAACCAATATTTCTTTCTGCTTTTTTTGCAAAAACAAGTAATTCACATTTAGTCAATGTACATTTATTATGTAATTTGTGTTCAATGTACTTTGACAACTCTAGAGGAATTACAGAGAAAAAGAGAGAATTTTGAAAGTTACCAATGACCAGTTTCCTAAGATAGCAAAGGAAAGCCCTCTAGAAATTGAACAGTCATCTCTGCAATAGCTATATTTAACACAAATTTTATTTTAGGGATTTCCAACCCTGAATTTGCACAGAGATTACATTAGAGAAATTGTCCTTGATGAATTCAAGTCACCTGAACTAGAGGAAATGGATGATGAATTTTGAAATGAGAGATGTCATTTCAAGTCACTGTCAGTGATCTTTGAAGGATTATTGAAAATGGGAAAGGTGCTATAAGCCTAGAGATGATGAAATGTCCTTGTTTACTTGTTTTTGGTTTTGTTAAAGTGCAGAGAAATAGAGTTTGAAATATATAGACCAGTAAATTTGATTTCAAGTCCTTATAAAATTCTAGAATTTGTCTACTTTTGGGTTATGATACAGAGAGGATTCTTATACAGGGATATGTTGGAAGAAACTTTCCAACTTTGACATTTTCTCATTCCACTTTTTCATCATCTTTTAGTCTTTCATTCTTTAGTCTCAGCACTTGACTATACTCATTATGCTTTATATCTGAAGCATCCTTTCTATTGACCCACTTATTGGTTCTTAAGATTTTCCAATAGGCTTAAAAACTAAGCATTGAATTCTCTTTTTTTTCTCTAATAGTATTTTATTTTTTCCATATACATGTAAAAATAGTTCTCCACATTCATTTCTGTAAGATCCTGTGTTCCATTTTTTTCTCCCTTCCTCTATTACTTAATCTCTTCCCAAGAAAACAAACAATCTGATATAGGTTAAATATGTAAAATCATTTTAAACATTTCCATATTTGCATGTTTTGCAAGAAAAATCAGAACAAAAGGGGAGAAACCATGAGAAACAAACAAACCAACAGGTGAAAATCTTATACTTCAATCCATATTTGGTTTCCATAGTTCTCTCTCTGGATGTAGATGTCTTTTTCTTTCCCAAGTCCATTGGAATTGCCTTGAATCACTGAATTGTTGAGAAGATAAACATTAAATTCTCAAAAGAAAAAAAGAAAATCAAATAAAATCTTTTTTTTTAATTAAAGTTTTTTATTTGTATAACATATGTATGGGTAGTTCCCCAGCATTGATCTTTACAAAGCTTTGCATTACAAATTTTACCCCCAATCCCCTCCCATCCCCTAGATGGCAGGAAGTCCACTACATGTTAATAATGTTGAAATACTTGACAAGTTATGCAAGAAAAATCCTATCTACAAGAAAAAAAAGGAAATCAGAGAGAAAGGAAACACAATGCAAGCAAATGTCAATAGAGATCATGGAAATGTTATGTTGTGGTCCATATTTCATATCCCTTTCTCTGGGTGTATATGGTTTTCTTCAGTGAACAATTGGAACTGGTTTGAGACAATTCTTTGTTGCAGAAAGCCATGTCCATTAGAATTGATCATCATGTAATACTGTTGTGGCTGTGTATAATGATCTCCTGGTTCTGCTCCTTTCACTGACCATCAGTTCATGCAAGTCTCTCCAGGCCTCTCAAATCATCCTGCTGGTCATTTCTTACAGAGCAATAATATTCCATAACATTCATATACCATAATTTATTCAGCCACTCTCCAATTGATGGGCATCCATTCAGTTTCCAGTTTCTAGCCACTACAAAAAGGGCTGCCACAAACATTCTTGCACATGTGGGTCCTTTTCCCTCCTCTAAGATCTCTTTGGGATATAGGCCCAGTAGAAACACTGCTGGGTCAAAGGGTATGCACAGTTTGACAACTTTTTGAGCATAGCTCCAAATTGCTCTCCAGAATGGTTGGATCCATTCACAGTTCCACCAACAATGTATTAGTTTTCCCACATCCCCTCCAACATTCATTGTTATCTTTTCCTGTCATTTTAGCCAATCTGACAGGTGTGTAGTGATATCTCAGAGTTGTCTTAATTTGCATTTCTCTGATCAATAGTGATTTGGAGCAACTTTTCATATGACTAGAGATGGTTTTAATTTCATCATCTGAAAATTGTTCATATCCTTTGACCACTTATCTATTGAAGAGTGGCTTGAATTCTTATATATATGAGGCAATTCTCTATATATTTTAGAAATGAGGCCTTTATCAGAACCATTAAATGTAAAGATGATTTCCCAATTTGATGCTTCCCTCCTAATCTTGTCTGCATTTGTTTTATTTGTACAGAAACTTTTTAACTTAATATAATCAAAATTATCTATCTGGTGTTCAATTAGGAGTTCCAGATCTTCTTTGGACATAAATTTATTCCATCTCCACAGGTCTGAGAGGTAAACTATCTTACATTCCTCTAACTTGCTTACAAAGTCCCTCTTTATATCTAGATCCTGAATCCATTTAGATCTTATCTTGGTATGTGGTGTTAGGTATGGGTCAAGTCCTAATTTCTTCCACACTAGTTTCCAATTTTCCCACCAGTTTTTGCTGAATAGTGAGTGCTTATCCCCCAAACTGGGGTCTTGGGTTCATCAAACACTAAATTGTTCAGGTTATTGCCTAGATTGTCCTGATAACCAATCCTGTGCCACTGATTGACTGCTCTATTTCTTAGCCAGTACCAAACGGTTTGAGGACCGCTGCTTTATAATATAGTTTTAGATCTGGTACAGCAAGGCCACCTTCATCTGCCTTTTTTTTCATTAATCCCCTTGAAATTCTTGACCTTTTGTTCTTCCAAATGAACTTTACTACTATTTTTTCTAGATCTGTAAAATAATTTCTTGGGAGTTTGATTGGTATGGCACTAAATAAGTAGATTAGTTTGGGTAGTATTGTCATTTTTATTATGTTCGCTCTGCCTACCCATGAGCACTTAATACTTTTCCAATTGATTAGGTCTGATTTTATTTGTGTGGAAAGTGTTTTGTAATTTAGTTTGTATAGTTTCTGACTTTTCCTTGGCAGATAGATTCCCAAATATTTTA
>JAJPUD010013369.1:0-13616 GCA_023553655.1 Myrmecobius fasciatus
ATATCCCAAAGAGATTTTAAAGGAGGGAAAGGGACCCACATGTGCAAAAATGTTTGTGGCAGCCCTTTTTGTAGTGGCAAGAAACTGGAAATTGAAAGGATGCCCATCAATTGGAGAATGGCTGAATAAATTATGGTATATGAATGTTATGGAATATTATTGTTTTGTAAGAAACGACCAACAGGAGGATTTCAGAGAGGACTGGAGAGACTTGCATGAACTGATGCTGAGTGAAAGCAGCAGAACCAGGAGAACATTATACACAGCAACAAGACTATATGATGATCAATTTCGATGGACATGGTTCTCTTCAACAATGATGTGATTCAAACCAGTTGTTCAGCGATGAAGATAGTCATATACATCCAGAGAGAGGCCTGTGGGAACTGAGTGTGAACCACAACACAGCATTTTAACGCTTTCTGTGAATATTTCCATGCATTTTGTTTTCCTTCTTAGGTTGTTTTTTTCTTCTTCTCTTTCTAGATCTGATGTTTCTTGTGCAGTAAGATAACTGTATAGATATGTATACATGTATTGTATTTGTCATATAATTTATCATATTTAGCATGTATTAGATTACCTGTCATCTAGGGGTGGGGGTTGGGGGGAAGGAGGGGAAAAGCTTGGGGAAAAAAAGTTTTTGCAAAGGTCAATGTTGAAAAATCACTCATATGTTTTGTAAATAAAAAGCTTTATATATTAAATTTAAAAAAAGAACCCTTACATGTAAACAAAAAAAAATCCTCTGAGGTAGGCAAGTGGTATGAATAGGACTGATTCATTTTGCAGATGGGACAATAGAAGTTCACCAAGATTGTGATTTACCTGAGGAGATTGGAAGTCACACAACTACTAAAGTTTGAATCCAGATCTTCTGGTTTTAGTTCTAGTGCTCTTTCTATTATATAACTCTTGAGGGACCACCTGGGTCATAGAATCCTCAAGGCAGAACTGGAAGATATTTCATAGGCCATCCAATTTAATTGCTTTCATTCTACCTAAAGAAACTGGGACTTAAAGAGGTGAAGTAATTTGCACAAATATCACTCAGGCAGTAGGCATCAGAGGCAGAATTTGAATCCAAATCTTCTGATTCCTAAGCCAGTGGGAAGGGACCATTATAGTTTTTTTTTTTTTTTTTTTTTCCTAGCCAGGGAAGATCCACACATGTAGGCAGAGATGAAGAATCAGTGGAGAGGGAGAGAGCATAGGATTTTTTTTTAGACCCAGAAGGCTCTTTAGAAATCAGAAGTTCTTGACCTTTTTTGTTTCATGGTTTTCTTTAGCAGGCTTCTGAAGTCTATGGAGTCCTCAGAAATGTTTTTAATGTTAGAATTAGAAAGAAAACCAATTATATAGAAATACAGCTATCGAGAGTTTTTGTTGTTGTTGTTATTATTGTTGTTTTTTGTTTGTTTGTTTTTAATAAACAAGTCCAGGAACCCTAGATTAAGAACTCCTGATCTAAACCAGCCCCTCATTTCACAGAGGAGAAAAACGAGGCCTTGAGAGGTTAAGAGTCACAGTCCTGGTCACACAGCAAATTAATAATGGAAAGAACTAAACTGCAGGTGTCTTTATTTCTAACCCAGCCCCCTTCCCACCTTACTACCCTTCTTGATAATTGAAGATGCTGGAGAGGGAGGGGCTAAGTCAGTGAGCTGAAGCCCTCGGGAATCAGGAAAAGATGGGGCAGAAGGATATAGGTCAGTGGATTAGCCTCTACGGCCTCAAAGCCTTTAGTTTCACTAGACTCTGAACAGTGGAAACCCGGGGCACTTCAGCCCCTGCAACGGGGCACGCAATAATGACACTAGGACCCTCTAACCTGCCCGAATGGTTAACAAAGGCAGGACTACAACTCCCAGCATACCCCGAGCCCAGCCCTGCTGGGGTGAGGGTGGGTGGTGTCCGGCTCTGGCGTGGAAATGATAGAACCACCGGGCTGGCAGGATTTCTGCAATGAGAGGTGTCCGTTATTTATTTGGAGGAGCAGGGGGCCAGTAGCGGCGCCGGGCCGGGATGCTTGACCATTTATTTCTCTTCTAGCTAGTCCCAGCCTGTCTGCTCCCCTCCCCCATCCCCTTACCCCACCCCAAGCGAGTGGGAGAGCTACGGCAGCGGCGGCAGCATCACTCCCCCAGCCGTCGCTGCTCCGCCCCATCCCTGTCTGTTTTTCTCTCTCATTCTCGGTTGGCGGCGGCAGCGGCAGCAGTAGCGGTAGCAGCAGCGGCAGCGGCAGCAGCGCTGCAATGAATGATCCTCCACCCTGGGGAAAGGACTGTAGGTGAGCGTTTCTGCACACAGAAGGGCCATGAAGGACCCAGGACCCCAGCTGTCCAGGACCCCCGGCTCTCTCAATCCACTGCCATAGAACGCTGGAGAGGAGGAGGAGACCATCTCCCTGCCGCCCACCCCCATCCTATTTTCTTTTCTCTATCTCATTGTTGCTGTTTACAGCCCAGGGTCCCTTCTCCCTAGCATGGGCCGGGCTCCGGGGGCTGTCTCCTGGCTGGCGATGCTGCTCCTGTCGCTGCTGCTGCTCCTGCCGATGCCCGGTTATTCTGCCTAATCCTCGTCCCCAGCCCGGGGTTGTGCGGAGAGCTTTGGAGGCCAGAACTGCAGCAGCCGGCGACCAGGCGGGAGGGAGCGGCAGCCACCACCCCAGCCAACATCCCTTCCTTACCTCAGGAAGCTGCATGCACGTTGAGGAGCAGCCCCAGTGGACCGGGACAGCCCAGTGGATCCAGACTTAAGGGCAGGCAGACAGCCCAGGCTGCTCGAGGGAGGGAGGTGGGGCGGGGCGGGGGTGGGGTAGGGACCTGGGGTGGGGGGAAAGGGAGCTGTGAGCTGCAGAATGGCCAATAAAGCCAAGCCTAGCGAGGCCCTGAAGGTGGTGGCCCGGTGCCGCCCCCTGAGTAGGAAAGAAGAGGCTGCTGGCCACGAGCAAATTCTGGAGATGGACGTGAAGCTGGGCCAGGTGACCCTCAGGAACCCTCGGGCTGCCCCTGGGGAGTTGCCCAAGACTTTTACCTTTGACGCTGTCTATGATGCCAGCTCTAAGCAGGCTGACCTATACGATGAGACAGTGCGCCCCCTCATAGACTCAGTGTTGCAGGGTTTCAATGGCACTGTTCTTGCCTATGGCCAGACCGGCACCGGCAAGACCTACACCATGCAGGGCACCTGGGCCGAGCCCGAGCAGCGAGGGGTCATCCCCAGCGCCTTTGAGCACATCTTCACTCACATCTCCCGTTCCCAGAACCAGCAGTACCTGGTGCGGGCCTCTTACCTGGAGATCTACCAGGAGGAGATCCGGGACCTGCTCTCCAAGGAGCCGGGCAAGAGGCTGGAGCTGAAAGAGAACCCAGAGACCGGGGTCTACATCAAGGATCTCTCCTCCTTTGTCACCAAGAATGTCAAAGAAATAGAGCATGTGATGAATCTGGGCAACCAGGCCAGGGCTGTGGGCAGTACCCACATGAACGAGGTCAGCTCCCGTTCCCATGCCATATTTGTCATTACAGTGGAGTGCAGTGAGCGGGGCTCTGATGGCCAAGAACATATCCGGGTGGGCAAGCTCAATTTGGTAGACCTGGCTGGGAGTGAGCGCCAGGGCAAAGCAGGCACCAACACAGCTGGAGGGACAGCTGCCCAGCCTTCAGGGGGAGGGGGTGGCACTGGAGAAAGGCCTAAGGAAGCATCAAAAATCAATCTCTCCCTTTCTGCTCTGGGTAATGTGATCTCAGCTCTGGTGGATGGCAGGAGCACTCACATCCCCTACCGGGACTCCAAGCTGACCCGGCTGCTTCAGGACTCTCTGGGGGGGAATGCCAAGACCATCATGGTAGCCACCCTAGGCCCAGCCTCTCACAGCTACGATGAAAGCCTGTCCACCCTGCGCTTTGCCAACAGGGCCAAGAATATCAAGAACAAACCTCGAGTGAACGAAGACCCCAAAGACACGCTCTTAAGGGAGTTCCAGGAAGAGATTGCCCGCCTGAAGGCTCAGTTGGAGAAGCGTGGACTGCTGGGTAAGCGCCGAAGAAGCAGCCGCAGGAAGAAGTCAGTGGCCATTGAGGGGTACCCAGAGGGTTCTGTAACTGAGGCCTGGGTTGCTGAAGAGGAAGATGACAACAACAATAACACCCGACCACCCCAGCCTACTCCAGAAGTTCCTCTGGAGAAGAATATGGAGAACTACCTGCAGGAGCAAAAGGAAAGACTGGAGGAGGAAAAGGCAGCTATACAAGATGACCACAGCCTGGTCAGTGAAGAGAAGCAGAAATTGTTGGAGGAGAAGGAAAAGATGATTGAGGACCTGAGGCGGGAGCAGCAAGCCACAGAGCTCCTGGCCACCAAATACAAGGTAAGGTGTTGGGTGGGGGTGTCCTTAGGTTCTCCGATGAGCTCATGGGTTCAGATCCTTCCAGTCCTAAAACCTGAAAGGGACCTTAGAGGAGGACTATCCTGGGGTTCTTAACTTTTCCTGTGTCTTAGACACCTTTACCAATCTAGTAAAATCTGTGGAACCCCCTTTAAGAATGATGATGGTAGCCTAGATTGATAATTGAAGGAAATGCTAAATTTCATTTGAAAATTAGTGAAAATAAAGATGGATTTTTCCCCACTGCCAAGCTCACAGACCCCCTGAAATCTATTCAGGTATTTCAGGTTAAGAACTCCTGATCTGATCCAACTTCTCATTTTCTTGATAGAGAAACTGAGTCCCAGGGACCTAAAATTACTTGCTTAAGATAACATAGCTTGTAAATGCTTGGGTCTAGGACCCAAGACTCCCAATTCCCAGCTCTTTTGTTATTATCAATGACATCTGCTTATAGAAAACAGAGGTGAAAATTACTCTTGGAGGAATCTTGCTTACTTCCTTTGGGACCAAAGGGTAGTGCTTCTCAGTAAAATAGGTTGGAAACCCTCATTTCTTTCTCCTCTCTCTCTCCCTCCTTCCCATGGACTGCTTACTTGGCAGATGCTCTATCAATATACAGATGTTTCTTTTCAGTCCTATAAGCTAATGCACAATTACCCCCCAAGGGTTAATCTGGTCCTGCTTGCCTATGAACTCAGGCACTTTGAAAAGCTAGACAGGATCTTTGACCTCAAAGGGACCCTGACTTCTCTCTCCTATATCATCTTCAGTGACTCTCCTCCTTTCTATTCAGCTCTGGACTGATACCCTTTTTTTTTTTTCAGAGTGACAAATTTCCATGAGGGAAGAAGAATTCTTGAATACTATGATATGAGGGAAGCCTTACTATGGACTTAAGTACTCCAGGGTACAGTGGTTCATGTTAGTGGAAGGAGAGTAAAAGGAGACTTTCAGGTGATGATAGTCTGAGAAACAAACCAACAGCCTGAATCCTAAATCTAGCCATAAATATCCAGTTCCAAGCACAATAAGACTTGATCCCTCTGTCTGAGCAGGTCATGGATTAGGATATCAGCAAAGTGAGCAATTCTCAGCAGGGTGTGTAAGCTTTAAGGTCACACAAGACTCAGCATTGAATGGCACCAGGGCTAGACAACAACCACAGGGAAAATGAACAAAGAAAGGCAAAGGGGGAATTAGGGGAAGAAAAGAGTAAAAAGGAGAATAAGGGAGGTGGTGAAATGAGGCTGTGGAGAATAGTACAGAACAAATCACCAAGAATTGAGCAGCTCATCGATGGAGGAGATAGTAGATCTCTGGCCTGGCAGTTAGAATTATCTAAATTCAAATCCTACCTTCGACACTTAGTAGCTGTGTGGATCTCGGCAAATCATTTAATCTTTCAGTCTCAATTTCCTTATCTGTAAAATGGGGATAATAATAGCACCTATATTACAAGGTTGTGGTGAAGATCAAGTGAGATAATACTTTTAAAAGTCTTGGCAAACCTTAAAGCATTATATAAATGTCATATATTATTATTGTTGCAGGTACCTCTTGGTGTGGCTAGTACCTTTGGTTCCTGTGAGAATTGAAAGCAGGGGTGAGGCTGAGGGCTGCCTTAGGAATCCAGAGGCCTTAAGCAAATTTTTTTGGGCGTCATGATGACTGGATGATCCCTGGATTGTCTTCAGTGTAGCAAGCTCCTGGAAATTGCTTTATCAGCTCAGATTACCACCTTCTCATAATTTATAGTCAAGAGAAGTACTTGGGACACTGAAAGGTTAAGCTGTTTGCTCGTGGTTATATAGCCAGTCAGTATGTATCTGAGATCAGACTTGAGCCTGGGTTTTTTATATTCACCTCCAATTGGGAGGTTTCTTAGAACTATGAAAATAATTTATTTATTTATTCATTCATTCATTCATTCATTTATTTTCCAGAAGTCCTGGTAAGATCATATCTGGATTTTTGCATTATTTCTGGTTTCCAAGGTTCCTGGTAATACCACACACTCACTTGAGAGGGGAAGGGAGCAAGAAAGTGGGGAAGCCTATCCCTAGCTGATAGTGATCAATTTCAACTAATTATTCTTGTTAACTATGTGCTAAGGTAATTACATTGCTAAAAGACTGTAAATATAGTAAGTCTGCCCTAAAGTAATCAACATGAGACAAGGCCCTGGCTACTTCCACCTTAATTGGGACTTTGCTGAGCATCATATTTTAGAATGGACATTGATAAATATAAGAACATCCAGAAGAGGGAACCAGAATGATGAAGGGCTTATGAAGATCCCTTAAAGGATTTGGGGATATTTAGCTTGCCAAAGAGAAGACTTAGGGAAATATTACATTTACATATTTTGAAAATCTATTAGGTGGAAGAGAAAAAAAAAACATATTCTTATTAGAAGGCATTCCCAGGAACAATGGGTGGAAGTTGCAGAGACAGGTTTAACCTTGGTGTCAGACAAAACTTCCTGACATGTAGAATTAGATAAACATGAAATAGGTTACCTCTGGAGATAGTAATATTTCCTTTACTAGAGGTTTTTGAGCAAGAGCTGAATGACTACTTGTCTGGTATGTTGTAGTGGCAAATTTTGTTCAGGTCTTGGTTGGTCTAGATTGGACTCTGAAGACCTTTCCAACTATAAGAATGTCTTACTCTGTGTTCCTAGATCTAAAGTTTTTATATTTCTATCATTTCCATAGTAGGAAACATCAGGTATGAATAAGTCCCTTGAAACCCTAACCTGATGGTGGAGTTGGATCATGCTTCTTGGGTGTCCAGATCTGGTGGAATCTTAGAACCATTATCATCATCATCATAATTATTATTATAAGATTTGGATTCTACTTTATTCTTATCCAGATGTAGTTCAATGAGTAGCCTATAGTTACATCAAATCCCATTTATTAGTCAATAGTTTGGAGTGAATCATTTTAAACAAACACACAAACATAATTTAAAATAGTTGAATATAAATGCATTAAAATGTATATAGTCCCTTCTTACAAATAATAATCAGGTTGCTCTGTTTTGTCTATGGCCTCCTTCTGAAGCCTATTTCTCTATTTTTAAAAATTTTGCCGCTGTGGTTGTTATTTACATAGCCATAGATACTGTGGACATTGTTTCCATCTTACTTGTTTTGAGCAACTGTACTTTCTAAAAGCCTTTATATTTTAAAATTCCTTAAGTGGTTACTAATCTTCAATTTTCAGTTTATACCACAATTTGGTCAACCTTTCTCTGGTTTTCTCAATTTTTCTTTTTTGTTATTGCAAATAAAGCTGTTGAACCAGATTTTTTGAACCAGAAGGAACCTTAGAAATCATCTAATCTAATGTCCTCATTGTCCAGGTAAGGAAAGTAAGAGAGGCCTAGAGAAGAGAATTGGTTTGCTTAATGTCATCCAGCTACTTCAAAACAGATCTAGGATTAGAATGTAAATTTCCTTAATCCTCATTCACTGTTTATTCTAATACCCTACTCAGAAGGGGAAAAGGGAGGGTATAAGTTACTTATTTTGGGCTTCTGATCTTATATAGTTGAACATAAAGTAGGATAAAACAAAACAGAATGAAATGAAATGAAATAAAGCCAAATATGGAACTGGTATACTTATTCTTGCCTGTTCTGGTATATTTGGGAATGTAAGACAAGTTACTTTGTCGGAGAAGAATGATGTATTTATGTGAATGTATTTGTATTCTTTTTTTTTTAATTTAAATTTTATTGTATTTATACAAAAAACAGAGCTACCTGCTAGGTTGTTAGGAGCAATAGCCCTGGAGAATCCTATGCAGGGTACAGTATATCTCTTACTATTAAAGAAAGACAAGAGTCTTCAGAACAGGTAGTTCCTTCTAGGGAGGTCATGAGGACTGAAGTATCTAGCCTCTGAACCAGAGATGCATCAAGAACTGGGGACAGGTTGAATTATATACAAACAATATTCACCTCTACTTTGTGGGCCTCTGCCCCTTCCTTCCAACCTTACAAAGGAAGTCTTTGTATCCCCAGCACCTAGCACAGTGCCTTGTACATAGTCCAGGCATCATGATTATGATTACTATTTCTACTGTTAGTAAATGACTAGACCCTTACCATAAAGTGTTATGGAGAGCTGGGCAATTTGGAATAGAATGGGGTATAGATAGGGAAGAGAGGAGGAAGTTAAAACCTGGAATCTTAGAACTTAGAACTGGACCACTGAGTCCTATCTCTTCATTTTAAAGGTAAAAAAAACCCTAAAATGTAAAGAGGTTAAAGTGAATTGGTCAAGCTTACATGACATTGACTTTACATGTATAATTTATTCCTATTTGACTTCTCATTGAATGGGGGGAGAAAAGAAAGAAGGAAGACAATTTGAAACTGAAAATTAAAAACATTTTAAAAGACGTCCCATGATAAGTTAGTAGCAGAGCTAAGATTGAAGCATAGGGTACTTGGGGGGGGGAGGGAGGGAAAGCCCTGAGTCCATTTAGAAGACCTGGGTTTGCATCCTAATGATGACTCTATCTCTGTGACCCTGGACAAGCATTTCATTTATCTGGATCTCAAATTCCTCATCTATAAAATGAGAGACTAGATGGTCTCTGGTGTCCCTTCTAACTCTATATCTATGGCCTTATAGCCATAGAGTGCCCATTATCTGACCTAGGACTCTTTCTATGGTGTGGAGCAAATTTTCTTCCCATCCCTTCTTTTGATTCACTGGGTTGCTTACAGTAAGAACCTTCTCTTCTCCATTCTTCAAGTAATTATCTGCTTAATGGAGAGGAGAACTCAGACACAGTTCCCTAGGGATGGAGGTGACATCATTGTTACATCCAGGACTCAGGTCTACAGCAAAGATGGAGCTGTCCAGGAAGGTTCAGGATGAGAATAATTCTAAGCACTGTATCTATGGTTCAAAATTTTCCCCGCCTCTTGTCACCTCCTCCCAACTACACAGAACTAAGTGTTGGAAGGCCTGGACATCGTTCTTCACTAGTGAACTATGAGATCTGGCCAAATGAGAATTAGAATGAGTGTTATCAGTCCTAGATTCAAATCCCGTCTCTCTACTACTTTCTACCTGTTTCTTGTTGAGTTATTTGGGTCTCTCTGACTCTTTGTGATCCCATTTGGGGTTTTCTTGGCAGAGACACTAAAACGGTTTGACATTTCCTTCTCCAACTCATTTTACAGATGAGAAAATTGAGGCAAACAGTTAAGTGACTTGCTCAAGATTACACAGCTAGTCAGTTTCGGAGGCCAGGTTTAACTCAGGAAGGTGGATCTTCCTGACTCTACTGCATTACACAGGTGCCCTCACTACCTGTGTGACCCTGGAGCATATCCCATAGGCACTCTGAGTCTCACATCTCTAAGATGAAGCAATCATTTTAGATGACCTGGAGAGCCATTTTATGGCATTGCAAAATCAATTGTGTGACTTGGAGGGATGTGCAAAGAGCTGGAGTTGTGGGGAGGGATGGATGTGAACAAGGGAATGAGGACAGAGGTAATAATACCTGATCTCAGTGCTGGGACTACCTCATTAAATTTAAATTATTAAAATAAACAGACTGGACATTGTAGAGTTTGATGATTTCACATGCAGACTTCTTTGTTTTCTCCTTTGTATGGAGAAATGCTTATATTTGTTGGTATTTGTGAAGTTTACCATTCTTGTCATCATAGTAAAAAGGAAAATTTCTTCATAAATTCCCAGGAGTATTATAAAAATCAGATAAGATGATAAATGTGATCGTACTTTGAAGAAAATTGAAAGCATCTAATGAATGGAGAGTATTATTATTATTATTATTATTAGGAGTAGTATCTTCTCCATCTTGCTATCCAGGGCTCCCAGGATCCCTAGAATTATGGCTTTGGTCTATCAGGGGTCACCTCATTCCCCATCTCAGTGCCTTAGGCTTTCCTGGTGTTTCTCAGAGTTCTGAATCATTATTACAAGCCTCAGAGAAGGAGGTTGTCTGAGACCCAGAGCTTGGGTTTCCTTCTCAGAATTAGTTAAGCCCTCTCTCTGCCCTCGGGCTTATCCTTTCATTCCCCTACCTCTTTTCCTTTCCTCTTTCCCATCTCTTTACAACATGTCTTGGGGGAAGAGGTGTGCTGACACTAAAATCAGGGGAGCTGCATTCAACTCCCACCTCTGACATTTACTTCTCCTGTGCAACTTCAGGCAAGTTACATCATACCTCTGGGACACAATTTCCTCATCTGTCCAATGAGGAAATTGGACTAGATGACCTGTATGGACCCTTCTAGATCCAGATCCATGATGCTGCTAGAAGCTAAACTGACCCAATTCCTTCATTCTGGCTAACTTGTTTACCCTCACTCTTTCTTGGGGCCTGGGACAGGGTTGGTCTTGCCGGGTTTGGTCTATCTATGTTCCTCCCATGGTGACGTGTTTTTGTGTTTTTATTTTTGTATCTGTTTGTAACCCAGGTTGTATTGCTTTTCATTAGCTTTAATCGTTGCCAACAAGAATAGCCCTATTGCTATAACTAGGGTGGGTTGGAAGGTTAATGTAGAATATAAGAATTTCTTCCTTGCAATCTTATGTTAGAGGTAGGGATATTCTGGAGGATTGTTAAATTTTCTGTATGGCTAGATCTCAGAAATCAGCAAATCAGAATTTGATTTATTGATTTTCTGATTGCTTAGACTTAAGAAAGTGATGAACAAAAGGTTAATGATACAGATTAAGCTTAATAGTATGTCTTGTGTACATATATTTTTGGAGAGTCAGCTGTTAAACATAGCCAGTGCACCATTGGTTAAAGTGTACATTGTTGATTGAAGGAAAGTACAGCAAGGATAAGAGATTATTTGCAGCTTGATTAGGACTAGCTGCTCAGTTATAGAGATGGAAAAAAGTGAAATAAGGCTGAAGAGAGTGAAATACATAGGCCTGACTTGAAGAGAAAAGGCAAAGGCACAGGAGGCAGAAACCACAGACAGGATTAGATTCCTAAGGGATCTCATTGGGAAAAGAATTCTGGCTAGCTTCTCAGGGCCTTCCACCATCATAGGAAGTGGGAGGAGATGGAAGATGTATCTTGAAGAAGTAACCTAGGAAACAGATGGAAAATTAAGATGAAACCTCAGAACTTAGGAGAGTTTCAAGAGGAACAGGATGGTAGGTGATATTGACCCATCTTTATTCCTATTAATGGCTCCTTTTCCTCTCCCACCTTCAAGAGAAAAGGAGGGATTCCCTAAGGCTCAATCCTTCTGTAGCTTTACATTTTCATCCTTAAGGTGGACCATTTTCAAATCTTGTAGCTCCATTCCTGACCTCTCTTGAACTGGAGGAATATAGTGTATTGGAATAGTTCTGGATTCCGAACTAGAGACTTGGTTCAATTCCTAGCCCTGTTCCTTATTACCTAGACTGATCTTTAATAAATTATGTAAAAGATTTGGGCCTTAACTTCCTCATTTGTAACATAAAGGGGTTGAACTAGATGGCTTTCAGCTCCACATCCCTACCAACTCTAAATCAACAATATTCTGATTTCTAACTTCCACTTAAGTTTCTAGGTGGCTCAATCGATTAAGTGCTGTTCCTAGTCTCAGGAAGACCTGAGTTCAAATGTAGTCTCAAATACTTACTAGTTGTGTGATCCTAGGCAAGTCACTTAAGTTGTCTGCCTCAGTTTTCTCATCTGTAAAATGGAGATAATTATAGCATCTACCTCCCAGGACTATAATGAGGATCAAATGAGATAATAATTGCAAAGTACTTAGCCCAGAATATAGTAAGCACTCTAGAAATGTTAGCTATTATTATTATTATTATTATGTATTCATATGCTACAATATTACTATATATTATTAATATATTATTTTATTATTATTAATATATTACTTTATTATTATTAATATATTACATTAGTAGTAGTATTTTTATTATTGCCTACAACCCTGTTTCAAGCTGAACTCATCATTTTCCTCCTATCAAAAAAAACTAAAACGCCATCTCCAAAAAACTCAACTCACTCCAAAAACCTTCCTCCCTTTAGTTTCCTATTTCTATTGGTGATATCAGTTTTCACCTCATCATCTAGACTTAAAATGACTGAGTCATCTGTGATTCCTCCCTTTTCTCCTCCCCATATAAATTAATCACCAGGTTCATATCTTTTGTTTAGATTTACTATTTCTTATCTCTTTTTTGGTTTCCTCTGCTACCACCCTTATCTAAGACCTTACCTAATCTAGGCCACTGAATGGCCCTTGCTGGTTATAGGGGAGTATTGCTGTCTACTATAGTTTATTGTTGTTGTTCAGCTGTTTCAGTCATGTCCAACTCTCAGTGATCACATTTGGTGTTTTCTTGGCAGAGATTCTGAAGTGATTTGCCATTTTCTTCTCCAGTTCATTTTACAGATTAGTAAACTGAGACAAACAGATAAAGGAACTTGCCTAGGGCCACACAGCTAGTCTGTGTCTGAGTCTGGATTTGAACTCAGGAAGATGAGGCTTCCTGACTATCCACTGTGCCATCCAATAGCCTTCCCCGACCTGGACTCCTTAAGTTCTAGCTGCAGTCCCTCCATTCTACAAGAAGGCATCAGACTGATCTATCCAAAATGCCTGTTCAGTTCAGTTCTACTGGACTGTGTAGAAGCAGCTGGAGAGCTCAATACTAGGCCTGGAATCAGGAAATCCAATTGTAGATACTTCCCAGCTGTGTGACCCTGGGCAAAGTACTTAATCTCTCTTTGTCTCAGTTTGAGGAATTGTAGAATGAATATAACAGCATTTGACTCTAAGAGTTGCTGTAAGAATCAAATGAGATAATATTTGTAAAATGCTTAATATAATGCTTAATAATTCTGGCATAGAGTAGACACTAAATGCTTATGCTCTTCCTTTCCCTGATTATTATGTAGTTAATTGCATTATTTATTTATTTATTTAAATAATTATATTTACTAAGTAATTATTGTGGGTAGAGAGTAACTAGGTGGCACAGGGGATAGAATGCCAGGCAAAAACCAGGGTGCTTCACCTTATTTGTGCCATCAACCCTTTAGTGGTATGGTAATATCTTTGGATCTCTTCTCAAAGTAGCTTTTAATATATAACTAAAGGAGATGCTAACTTTCAGCTAAATTGTAGTCAATATATATATATATGTGTGTGTGTGTGTGTGTGTGTGTGTGTGTGTGTGTGTGTGTGTGTGTGT